>PVIY010016143.1:20400-52407 GCA_004026745.1 Myrmecophaga tridactyla | reverse complement strand
TCGGCTTCGCAGCCTGCCCTGTGGATTTTGGACACTGCGTTCCTGCGGTCACGTGAGACACTTTTATAAATTTTATATTTGCAGGTGTTCCCTATTGATTCTGTTTCTCTAGAGAACCCTAACTAATACACAGAGTAAACACATAAAAATATTCAAATGTTCAAATTCAACAAAATAAAGTGACAGAAACTATTCCTGTGGAATCCCAGGCATTGGAATTACAAATCAAAGTCATTAAGTCAATGCTCCTAAATCAAGTCAGTGAGTAAATGAAGCCAGGTACAAAGAACTACATGAAATCAAGAAAACAACACATGAACAAAATGAGAAATTCAATAAAGAGATACAAATTTTTAAAAAAACAAACAGATTTTCTGGAGGTGAAAGGTACAATAACTAACATTAAATTAAAAAGTAATTTGAGGGCTCTAACAGCAGATTGGTACAGGATAAGAAGGAAGTTTTTAAGCAAACTTAAAGATAGGGCAATTGAAAGTATTCAGTCTTGGGAGTTGAAAGAAAATAGAATGAAAAGATGTTAACAGAGCCTTAGGGGGACTTGTGAGACACCAAGAAGCAAATGAACATATTCACTATGGGAATACCAGAAGGAGAAGAGAAAAAGAAAGTGGCAGAAATAGTGACTAAAAACTTTGCAAATTTGTTGACAGGCATGTATATATGCCAAGAAGTGCAATGAACTTTAAATAGGATAAACTCAAAGAGCATCACACCAAAATACATTATAGTCAAACTATAGAGGTCAATCACAAAGAAAGGATCTTAAAAGCAGCAAGAGAGAAGTGGCTCATTATGTACAGGGATCCCTAATTAGGTTGAATGCAAATTTATCATTAGAAGCCATGAAGGGAAGAAAGTAGTGGGATATTATAATATAAAATACTCTAAGAACAAAATCATCACCAAGAATTCTATATCCTACAAAACTACCCTTAAAAAATGAGGGAAACAGAATATATTAAACAGATAATCAAAAAGTATTGGCAAAGTCACTTGAGGGATGGGAGAAAAGTATGGAACTATTAAAACTTTATGACCAGAAAAACATGGATACTGTATCAAACCTTAGCAGCACCCAAGTCAATAGGCAAACCCTTGATCTTAAGGCTTGCTCTTGTGAAGCTTATCTTAGCCTACCTATAGGTATGCCTAAGAGTTACCTCCAGAGGACCTCTTTTATTGCTCAGATGTTGCCTCTCTGTCTCTCTAAGCCCAACTCTGCAAATGAAACCATTGCCCTCCCCCTTACATGGGACATAACATCCAGGGATGAAGTCTTTCTGATGGTATAGAAGATGACCCCAGGGATGAACCTGGCACTGACACCATGCCATCCTGACCAAAAGAGGGAAAAGAAGTGAAACAAATAAGGTATCAGTGGCTGAGAAAGTTCAAATAGAGTTGAGGGGCTACCCTGGAGGTCACTCTTACACAAGCTTCAGTTGGACAATGCCACCTACCATACCTTGCCAAACCCCAACAAAACCATTCCTTCCAATCCTAAAGAAACCTAGTGCATTATTTAAGATTCTACAAAGGTTCCATGCACTAGGGTAACCTTCCAGAAACCTATAACCTCCAGATGGGTCCCTGGACCAGATAAATCCTGAAATGCAGAGAGGCCAGCCTCTCCAGAATATCAACTAGTTCCATTTCCCTATCCTATATTATCAAGAGCTCCTTCAAACATGAAAAAGTTAGAATGGACACAGACCATATGTATTTTTCCTACTCTGATTTTGTGGAGGCAGACTTGTTTGGGCAGGATCTTTTTTATTAAGTTGTTTCCACAGAGATGTGACCCACCCAGGGTGATTAGGTGGTTTCTATGGAGATGCATCTCTGCCCATTCAATGTGGGTCTTATTCTGCTTACTGGAGTCCTTTAAGAGGGAATTATTTTGGAAAATAACTCAGAGCCAACACATACAGACACATTTGGAAATACAGAAAGAAAACACTGTCTGGAGAAGCTGTTTGAAACCAGAAGCAAAAGGACCAGCAGACACCAGCCATATGCCTTCTCAGCTGACAAAAGTGTTCCAGATGCCATTGGCTTTGCTTCAGTCAAGGTATATTTATCTGGATGCCTTAGTTTGGACATTTTTATGGCCATAGAACTGTGAACTTTAAGCTTAATAAAACTCCTTTATAAAAGCCAGCCCATTTCTGGTATATTGCATTCTGGCAGCATTAGCAAACTAAAACATAAGCTCTGCCTTATCAGTAATTACACTGAATGTAAATGGATTAAATTCTCTATGTAGAGATTAAACAAGGCAAAGATTGACAGAATGGATTTTAAAAGCATGACGCAACTATATCCTGTTTAAAAGGACTCATCTCGAATTCAAAGACACAAACAATTTGAAGGTGAAAGGATGGTAAAAATATTCCATGAAGATAGTAACCAAAATAGAGCTCAGTGACCCTGTTAATATTACACAGAATATACTTTATGTCAAAAACTATTACAAGAGATGAAGAAGGGCATTATACATTGATCAAAGGGTTAATCCACCAAGAAGATATAACAATTATAAATACACATGCACCTAATAACAAAGCTTCAAAATATATGAAGCAAATATTTGACAAAATTGAAGGAAGTAGACAGTTCTGCAACAATAGTTAAAAACATCAATATACCACTTTCAATAATGGATAGAACATCTACACAGAAAATCAATAAGGAATAGAGGACTTCATCATTATAAACCAACTAGGCTTAAATATATATATATATAAACACTCTACCCAGCAACCGCAGAATACATATTCTTCTCAATTGCATGGATCATTCTCCAGGAGAGACCTTGTTAGGTCACTAAACAAATCTCAATAAATTTAAAAAGATTAAAATCATGCAGATCATATTCTCCAACCACAAAAGAATGAAAGTGAAAATCCATAACAGAAGGAAAACTGGAAATGCATAAATATATGGAAATTAAACAATATACTATTAAACAATCAATGGTCAAAGAAGAAATCACAAGGGAAATCAAACAGCCTACAGAATAGGGGAAAATAGTTGCAAATCATATTCTGAAAAGGATTTAATATCCAAAATATATAAAGAACAGCTAGAGCGCAACAAAGACAACCCAATTTAAAAGAAAGCAGCCCAAAAAAGCAATGAAGCTCTGATACAAGCTGCAACATGGATGAACTTCGAAACCATTATGTTGAGTGAAATAAGCCAGACACAAAAGGTCAAAAGTATGATTGCATTTAAATGCAAATATCTAGAATAAGAAAATTCTTAAAGAATAAAAAGTAAATTAGAAGTTCCCAAGTGGCAGGGGAGATGGGGGTATGGGTAGATATTGCTTAATAGTTAGAGTTTCTGTTTGAGGTCATTAAAAATCTTGGTAATGGATGATGGTGATGGTAGCACAATAGTGTGATTGTAATTAACATGACAAAATATATTTTAAAATGGTTAAAATTTTGTGTTTTATATGTATTACCACAAAGGAAAAAAATGAAGTCATGACAAAGCAAGCTAGGTTTTCTCAGATTATATATATGCATATAGAGTATGCGAATACATACATATATATATATACACACATGCACATATATATATATACACATATTTCTATTATGTATATCTCAAAAAGACATTGTTAATTTTATGTAATTTATAGAACAAGGCATTTAATAGCAGTCCCTTTGTGCAGAGTTTTTAAGAGTGCTATTAGAAATAATTATGAGACATTCTTATTACTATTTGAACATGTTTTTATAACATAAATGATGGATAAAGACTATAAGAAAATATATAAAATTAAGTATATATATTATTTATTGGGGTTATATGCTTAGCACAGTTGTTTTTATTTGATTTCATGAAGTTGTTTTCTTTTTTAATATGCTTCTTATCAAAGAATTATCAAAGAATTATGAAATCTTAGTTAGAAAGGACCTTTGCTTTCCAGTGCTTAAAGGGACTAGCATTGAGGGCAAATGCCATATTCTGAGCACTGTGCTAAGTACATTCACATAGACTGGCTGATCATAAACTCAACTCTCACCCCACTTTTTAAAGGAAGAAAAAGCTAACCAAAACATGGTGTAACAAGGAACAAATTAGTGTTAAATGCAATAACACTTAATGGAAAATATATTGTGGGATCACTCCCCCAACTTCAAATGGAGGAATAAAATGTTTGAAAGAAGGCTCTGTTTATAAGTGAAAATGAAATTCCTATGATAGACAATGTTTTCATGAGTCCCTTCATCTGCATGACAAAATTTCTTTTATCCCACACTTTCTCACATACAGACATGTAAAGGCACCTCCCCAGTTACACATAAAGGCACCTCCCAGTTTAAGATCCCTTGTATCTCTCCTCTGTTGATTCTGATTTCACAAAACTACATGCAAATTTCTTATAAATAATTTTCTACAGATATGTCCATATAATCCCTCACCTCATTCATTCTCTTTCTTGGTCTCTCTCCCTCATTCTCTCTTTTTCACTCTCTCTAAAATATTTGTCCACTCTTTAAGAAAGGAAGTCTGTTGTGCTGTATAAACATACTAAAAGAAATGGAAATTTGGCTGTTTAGAACACTTGCATATATAAAATGCTTGTCACTACACACTGGATGCCTCTCTGCATTTTCATCTGAAACCAGGGTCAATGGAGAAACTGGAAAATGTAGACAAAAGAAGTCAGAGAGAAAGCCAGAGGAGGAAGCCAGAAAACAGCAGAAAGCAGAGGAGCAGTGCAAGACGAATAAAGACAATGCAATGGAGGATTGTCATAGAAAGGATGCTACAGACTCTGAGACAAAGTGTGGCATTGCATCTTGATTTTGGGCTTCTGGCCTTCAAAACCATGAGACAAAATGCTTGTTTGTCTGTGGGGTATTCGTCATAGAGTCTCTGGAAAACTAAGATATAATGCTTCTCTATCATCTCCCAATCTGTCACCAAGATTCTAAGATTCCATCCCTTTAGGAACCTCTACAGTGGGTTGCTACTGTTACCTCGAGGAGTTGGTTATTTCCCTCCAGAGTGTTAAGGAGGGGGGAAGTGGTTGAAAACCATAAGAAAAATAGTCTCTTTCAGATCTAACTCTTTAGGATGTACAAAATCATTAAGAATTTACCCATCCCAGAAAGATAATATATTCCTTTGAAAATTGTCAATAGTTTCATCTATTCTACTGGTTTGTGCAGTCTGATTACAAGTACTTCTCTATATCGAAAGTAACTATTGTGTCTGCTATGATTCAGAACATTTATTTCCCTATAAAACTAAAATATGTACCTAAAATACACATAAAATGACTTTTATTTTACTGGAAACCATTACATTATTTCCTTATTCTATCCCTCTTGCAACAATATTCTCTCAGAGGACCAATCTTGAATCTAAATTTATAAATAATTTGCATTTTTTTTAGCTATAAATGCAAAAAAAAATTTAAACATTAAAAAAAAATTTTAAGTAGATGATGGCACTACTTTAGGTAGCAGTTTGTTCTTAATTCCAAATATGCTCCATTTGATTTCCTGTATAGACTCTTTACCTTAATAATGGGGAAGCTGCGGTCTTCAGTAAATGGTATATGATCTGGAGTGAAAAAAAAAAAAAGAAGGAAACATATGGCTAGAGTAATTTTATGCCTGAAAGACTGAGATTAACTACATTTTATTATGATTTACACTAAATTTGTATAGCCCCCCAAACCTGTTATTCATCATTTTAAATATAAATATAACTCAAAGAAAAAAATTCAATATTTTTAAATAACAAAAAAAAAATGTTTTTTTAACGTATAGTTAGGATCAGGTAGTTAAAAAAAATCACGAATCCTTCCAATAAGCAGGAAAGGCCCCACCAAACAAAGGTATGATTATCAGCCCCCTTAGAGTGTTGTTTTAAAGAAAGCTTCTTTCATGCTTTTGGAAATATTTGTCTCTTTTCTGAAATTTCCAATAACAGAATCATCTATTTGAATTATGACATTGACTCCAAAAGGCCATTATTACCTTGAACAAATTATCTGAGAGTTGCAAATTCCAGGATTAAGCAACTATTATTCACATTCAAACACAACTTTCTTTGGTCAATTTGCTCAATGGCACAAGGGTACAAAGGAAATTATCCTCTAGAGAGAAGTGGGGATTCAGAGAGGAGATCTTCGGCATAGGATACAGTCCAAGGAAGTTTATCCTGGAAACTGTTTGATGTGGAGGCTCTGAGCACCCTAGCTATAATGTGAATAAGGTTACTGGATAAAATACAGGAAGCCTAGTTAAATCTGAACTTTAGAAAACAACAAATAATGCAATATTTGAGACATACTTAAGTAAAAAGCTATTCCTTGTTTGACAAATTCAGATTTAACTAGGCATTCTATATTATTATTATCATTCGCTAAATCTGGCAAACTTAACTGTGAAGATACCACAAGTTGGGATAACTGGTTGGGAAAAAGGACCATTGTCTTCTTGCTTTGAATTATTCTTGTTTATACCTACAACTAAAGGCTTCAGAATTTCACCTTGTTCAAAGAAATGCTTTGCTTTTTTTCTGTAGAATTTGATCCATATTATTATAGTATTCAAACAGCTATTCTTCCATAAAGTTCATAGTCTGTATAATATGTAGCATCAGGCCCTAAGGATGATAGAAAGAAATTTCTTTCCTTTATGGAACTCATTCTTGTGTAGGACTAAAATGCATGTAAACTAGCAATGATTATAGCACTGAACATGTTAAACACAATAAAAAATAAACTAAAAAGTACTGGAGGGTTTCACAGGATGAAAATTGTATTCCAATTGGGTGGATGAATGATTGAAAGCTGTGTCAGGACATGAACTGACTTATGCTTTCTGTTCATACTGCACACTGGATATTGTTCAACCACAGATCACCTAGGAATGCTAGATAAAAGGTAGAAAACAAGCTTTTAAATGAAGACTATAGCTCTCATGAAGATAATGGACCCCCTCAGGGGTCACTACAAGATAAGAGAAGTGTGAATAGAAAGCACTGACAGCCTGGATGGAATGCTGCAATCTAATCATGGCTGTTCATGAGATATGTTGATTTCAATGATCTAGAAGCTCGGATTTTAAGAAGCAGATGGAGAGCAAGAGACAAGAAACTCCATATACTCATAAGCTGGCCCTGTGGAAGGCTATATCCTTAGTCAAAAGTTTGAGGAAATAAGTTGATCTGTCAGCAGAGAGACAACAAGGATAATTCCATTTCTTTACAATATAAGATGGTTGAGAGAAGGATGTAGAAGGGTATTAAAAAGACCTACATTTCATGGTAGCAATCAGAAAAATGATAAATAATAAAAATATGGATAACTATTTTATGGGAGTATCAAAGATTGGTGGATGCATGGAAGATCAGGAATTAAACACCTTAAAGGAATAAACTTTGCCTTATAGGAGCAGAAAGCCAAGAGAGCTCCTATGCCTGGGGGCACATAGCTGGCCTGGATACTGATGGGCAGGAAGAGGGACCTGTCGTCAAAAGATTTCTCAGGAATAAGGAGAAACCAGATTAGCTTTTAAAAACAGCTATGAGCCCCAGATGCAAAAAAACCCTGACATTTTTCCTCACTGCCCCCTGCATTTTGCTGAGAAAATGACAGTAGAAAAAGAGATGAAACAGAATTCATGCCATCTATGCCTTATAGATGCTAGGTTTCCAGATCCCTGCTGAAATTAATTCCAATGATGAAATAAAACTATTCCAAACTGTGGCCAAACCAGTTCAACTTGACCGCTGGTGGAATTTGAATGCTTAATCATTAGACCTGCACACTTTGAGAAAGGAACATAATGTCTAGAATTAAATATAAATTATGATATGTTAAGAAGCATAAAAATGTGACATATACTCAAGAATGAAAGTCAACAGAAATAGATCCACAGATGATCCAGATTTTTAAAATAGCAGACAGCACATCAAAACAAGAGTTACCAATATGTTAAAGAATTTGCAGGAAAAGATATATATAAAGTGGGCAAAGGCAAATGGAATTAGAGGAGGGAGAGGGAAAACTTTAAAAAAATAACAAATGGGCATTCTGAAAATGAGAATACAATAGCTGAAATTAAAAAAATATATATCATGAATAAGCTGAAAAGCAGTTTAGCTACTGAAGAAGAAAGGATCAGTGAATCTCAGGAGAGATCAAAAGAGATAATCATCATGAAGCACAGAAATTTAAAAGATTGAAAACTGTGTAGAGTATGACCATTGGGATAATATCAAATGATGGTATAATGTATGTGTTTTTGGATTCCCAGAAGAGGAGAAAAGAGTAGAACAGAAGAAATATAGGCTGAAGAAGCAATTGGAAATGATTGTATACTATGGTTGGACTGTATGTGTATGGATATTTCTCAACAAAAATATTTACGAAAAAGAAATAGGAGAATTTTTACCAAATACAATGAAACATCATGCACAGATGCAAGACATTCAACAAACCACAAACAGAATAAACATAAAGAAAACCACAACTAAACACTTACTAAGCAAACTTGTGAAAAGCAAGGATAATCCTAGAAACCTCCAGAGAAGAAAAGGGCAATGATACGAATAACGAATAACGGCTAACTTCTCAGCAGAAACAATGGAAACCAAAAGACAGTGAAACAATGTATCTAGTGCTGGGTATTGAAAGAAGATGTGTGAGAGGAACTGTCAGAGCAAATTAGCATTCCCAGTGAAAATATCCTCATAAATTAAGGTGAAATAAACACATTTTCATATTCTTCAAAAGCTGAGGGAATTCATTAGTGGTACAACTGAAATACAAATAATTGTAAATAATTTTTTTCTCAAGCTGAAGAAAAATGATACTGGATAGAAACAAGAATCTACAGGAAGACATAAAGTTGTGTGGGAAATATAAAACATTTTTTAATATTTTATTCTAATAGATACTAGACTACTTTAAAACAAAAATAATAATTATATATTGTGAGATTATTACATAAATAGATGTAAGATAAATGAAAACGGAAAGCAAAAGGGACGGGAAAGTGAATGGAATTAATCTGTCACATGATGAGGTGGTATAATTTTGATATAAGTAGGCTGCGTAAATGAAGGGTGTATACTGCAATCGCTAGAGAAATCATTAAAAACTTAAATAAAACAAAGAACTATTATTTTAAAACTAATAGAAGATGCGAATCCAAAGAATGACAGGAAGGGAGGAACAAAGGGACAAAGAAGAAACAGAATAAACAGGAAACAAAAAGCAAGAGGTTGGTCTACAACCAAATTCTATTAATAATTGCATTAAATAGAAAATGGATTAAACAGAAATCAGAAAGATAGCTCGTTAGACTAGATTTTTTAAAAATTTAATTAAAAAAATTAAAACAGACACATATAAATATAAAGATTCAGATATGTTGCTAATAAAAGTTTGCAAAAAGATGTACTATATAAACAATAATCGTAAGAGAGCAGATTTGACTATATTAGTATGAAATGACCCATACGTCAAGACAAAGAGTACTGATAACGAGGAAAGGAGATATTTCATAATAATAAATAGGTCAATTCTTAAAGAAGACTTAACAAACTTAACTGTATTTTTACGTATAATAGAATGTCAAAATACATGAAGCAATAATTGAAAGAAATAAATCAAGAAATATCTCACTCTCCAAGTAAAATTGGACATTTTAACATTCATCATTTGGGAATTAATAAAACAATTAGACTGAAAATTCAGTAAAGTTAAAGATTTCAACAACTTTATCAACCAACTTGATCTAATGGACATTTGTGGAACACTACACTCATTAACTGCAGAACATACATTCTTGTCATATGTACATGGAAGATTCATCAAGACAGATCATGGGCTGGACCATAAGTGAAACCTCAATAATTTGCTATGGATGGGGACAGCCTGAACACGGCCTGCTGCTTTCCCCTGTAACCTACAAAGACCCCCCAAGCTTGGGACTAGATTTGTCGGCCTGGCACCTAAGATGGATGAGGAATGTGGCACCTTGCCGTAAAACACATCCCCTGGCAAATAGTGGTTTGCTGGCATATTCCTTGCCCTTTTGTCCTAGCATATGCAAACATTCACAAAGACTGCCTGGATGTGTGTGTGTATTTTATGGCACCTGGCCAGCCCTGCTGCTGTCTCTGTTTCTGGCAAGGAAGGAGTAGGGTCCTTCCCTCGTTGTACAAGAGTTGTGCACACATGCTATCTCCCTGTGTCAGCTAGCTGCACATTAAGACCCGCTGGCCAGAAGTGACCAAAACACACTATTGAAGATGACCTTGCTGTCTCTTTTTTTTTTTTTTTTAATTTGCATATGGACAGGAGGCACCAGGGATCGAACTCCAGACCACCAGCACGGCAGGTCGGAGCTCTGCCTGCTGAGCCACGGCAGCCACCCAACTGTCTCTTCTTTCTTTGAGTAGAGTGTTGTTCCATCCAGTGCCTGTGGAAGTCAAGCTTCTGTTGGTGACCCCAGCACTGGCCCTTACTCTCCATAGTATGGGACCCCTCCCTTGGGAGTGATAATGAGTGGCTCTTGCAGAACAATTGCAAAGAGCTGCCATAGCAGAGATCATTTTGTCCTCTAGTGGCCAACTGAATCAAATCTGGATCAATAACAAAAAAGTATCTATAAAATCCCAGATATATGGAAATAAGCAGCATGCTTAAAAGATTATGGTAAAGGGCGGTCCACGGTGGCTCAGCAGGTAAGAATTCTTGCCTGCCATGCCAGAGGACCCGGGTTTGATTCCCAGTGCCTGCCCATGTAAAAAAAAAAAAAAAAAAAAAAAAAAGATTATGGTAAAATAAATCAGAGATAAATATATATCTTTATAAAAGCAACAATCCATTGTGGAAGGAAATATCGTAAAATACCATTTATTTTAGAATATGAAACATAAGACATTTTGGGATAAATTTAAGGCAATGTATGTGAATCTCATACACTGAAAACTACAAACTTTTCCAAGAAAAATTAAAGAAAACAAACAGAGATGTAGTATAAGTTCATAGAAGGGACTGATTTTGTGGGAGGCTGCCATGAGGCTGTGTCTCATGTGCCTCGGGTTCTGTTGAAGCTCAGATTTCTGCCTTGTTCCCCAATGCTCGGGCACAGTTGCAGGCTATAAAACAACTTAGCTGTGTTATAAAAACATCGAAGTTGCCCTCATGTAATTTAAATCTTTATTAAGACCAAAATTTCCCTAATTGTGGCCATGAAAGCAATATTAATTTTTGCAGTGTTGGGCTCAAAGGAAAAAGAAAAACCTCAGATAAGTCTACTTTGTATAATAAAAAAAGCTTCATCTTGAAATTCAAAAAGATATCCTGTGTCAAACCAAGGGGAAAGCAACAAGTAGGTTACATTCTCAGGAGTATTTTAAAGTTGAAACAATTCATTTGCTACCGGATCCCATACCTGCCCCCCCAAAAAGTGCAACTACTGTATTCAATAAAAATAAATCAAGGACAAAGTGACCTACAATAAAAGTTTAATGTATATTTGATCGGATCTAATTAGCACTTAATATGATGTTTAAAACCATTTAATGGCACCTTTTATATGTCAATTTGGAAGTAGCCTTTTATACAGGAACTCAACTCAACTGAATTAATCCAGTGTTTTATAGACACAATTTTTCAATGCTAATTTAATAAGGATACTGAAAATTGGATAACTGGTGAGAGATTTTCATTAAATCTAAATGGGTTCAGCAAACTAATAGTATGCATAAGCTCAGTACATCTGACTGAGCAGTTTCTAAACTGCCATCTCATTTGAATCTGAGCTGCAAATATATATATATTCATGGATAAATGTAATTGTTTTAAGTGTTACTACTTATAAATTAAAACCTAAAAAATGGTATTCTCATATTAAATGGTTAGAGGAATAATCAAGACTAGACATTGAATTTAGATTTAATATCATAAGACACATTTTATTCGTTATATTGTTCTCTCAAAAAAGGTTCTCCAATTAATTGGTCTGGATTCTGCAGGATGTTTCTAATATGATATAATATATAACATATAATATAATATAATATAATATAATATAATATAATATAATATAATATAATATAATATAATATAATATAACATAACAAAATAAAGTAAAATATGTGAGTTTGAATGTATATTGTCAGAATGGTCATCTCCTCTGGAGATAGGGACCCATGTCACAAAGGAAAGGACCATAATTGCCATTTGTTTCTTCCACCGTTTAAGTAGAGATGTGAATGTTTTAGACAAATTTAGCATTTCAGTACAATCTCTACAAATGTGCACATTTTAATTTGATTTATACCTTCCCAAGTTCAGGAGCAGTGATTTGACAGACAAACGTAAATCTTGAAAGCTGGTGTAACATGAAGATTTTATTGCGAGAAGGCAGAATTAGAACTTACACAAGATTCACATAATAGAACAAATACCTAGATGCAAACGGGAGGGAGCAGGAATACAGCTCATTTCAAACAACCATTTCCAGTCATCATTTGTAAACTTACTACAATAAAACACTAATTAATACTATTTTTTCTAGTGTCTTTAATAAATTAAATTAAATGCATTAGAAAGGTTAATATCCGCAACTATTTCAAATAAAGTGCATTTTTTTCAATATATATTTATCATATAACTGAGTGACTGCATAATTGTTTTTCAACTTTCTGCTTATTTCTTTGGTGATAGGTACTCCCCAATAACTGATTTAACAGAAAGTTTTTATATGATGGTACCCAAAACATGACATTTCCATCCTGAAACTCTAGGTTCCTCATCAAGTTTATTTAATTATAAATATTTTATTAGGCTATTGTTTCCAAATTTGTTTCTAAATTTAAAGCCATTAGATTATTCATTCATTCAAACAGCCTCTTGTGACAGAACTGGCTAGCTGTCCAACAAAAATTCATGCCCCTTCTCAATAACACAAGAGTTGCTCCTGGGAAGCAGCTGTCCATTCAAAGTCTACAATTCTAATCCTTTCCCACCTTTAGACAAGGACACTGATACAATATGAGTGAAAATGATGCATGTCATGTTAAGCTGAGTAACAATTCTCCTTTATTCACATGCTTTTTCCCTATCTGCCAACTAAATGCAGGCAACTTAAAGCCCCTAAAGCAAGGACGAGATGTGAGATAGAAGAGGCAGAGGTTCTGAATCATGGGTTCAAGGCCATTTATCAGCCAAGCGCACTGTAGATTGTTATTTGAACAAAACCTAATCTTCAGTTAGATAAACCTGCTTAAATTTTGTTTGGTTAGTGAATTCTTCGCTGATTTTAAAGCATCTGATGTTAATGTTACAGATGATAATCCTTTGGTACTTTGACATGGGTCGTTTCATTTAAGAAATAACTTGGTCATTTTGGCATTGACTTAGTGGTCATTCAGTAGGCAATGAGGAAACTGATAGCAGAAATGAAAATGATGGATGACTATACTATGAAATGGCAAAATATTTAGTAAAACTGTCAAAATCAACAATTTGGAAGTTATCCCAGGTATCTTCCACAGCCTAGCTCTAGAGGAAGCTGTTGGAAAAAGTCAGAATACTAATAGTATAAATTAGTTTTTACCTTCTTTGCTTAGTAAGGAATTACAAGAAAGAGATATACTCAGGCAAGAATTGATTAATATAAGAAGTGGAATAAGACCAAACAAAAGGAGTGCAGAAATTAGGAACTTCTCAAATTTGGAAATAAACATCTTCTGGATCCCAAACAAGAAGATAAAGATGAACAAAATATTTGACTAGCAAAATTCCATTAAGATCAGAAGGATTCACCCTTTTGCTAAAGATCAGATTAAGGATATTTTGTCACACTGTCCAGGATTATCGAGTGATGTGACTTCAAGGATGCCACAAATAAGTTAAGAGATAGGAAGTCTTGGGAGTGAGAAACAAAGAATCCAGTCTTGACAATTATTTTCAGGAATAACCAGTAACAGAATAGATGAAGATTCATATTATTCAATGGAAAAACATGTGGTATAACTGTCCCTTGCAGCTTCAGGGTAGCTATGAGCACACAGAAGTAAGTGAAAGCCTACTGAATTTTTGAGAGAATTATAACGACAAAAAAATTGGGGGGCTTGCCCCCAAAAGCCTGTGACTCTAAAACATCCTATAAGCCACCCAAACATGCACCAGCAAGAAGAGTATTGCAAAATCTCTGCAGCTCCCATGAGACTATACGCTGACGATCACCACAGATTATTGTCACATAAATAATAGGGAAGAATAACACAGGGGCCACAGAAACAATAAGCAAGGAAGTTTACCTCAAAGGCAAAAAGATAGGATTTAATCAAGGGACCTTCTCCTCCACCAGTAGGTTTTGTTTTCCCACATGAATTTCTCCTCTCTACTAAGAGCACAGAACCCAAACACTCTGGCAGATAGTGCACCCACAAAATGGTAAGATGGAGTCACTGAATCATCACACAGAAGAAAACTTTTGTGCTGAAAAAGAAAACCCAAGACTATTTCATGAGCAAGAAATACACATTTATTCAGGGAAGCCACTGAATTTTTGTTTTGTTTTATTTTTAATTATGATAAATAGGTTTAGGCCAATGAATGACTCTCTACTAGGTAAGGCTTTATTTGCAGCAATAAAAAGGAGTGCAAAGATATATAATCCATATGCTACACAAGTGTTGCTCTTAAGGAAATATTATCAAGTATTAGTTGATGGGGTAAAGAGACAAGTATTTAAATGGTAACAATAATAATATCTACTCTTTAATAAATGTCTAATATGGCTACAAAAATTGTACCAAGTAACATCATATAGTATATTTGACATAATCCTTTTAAAACATTTTCAAAACCGATATAACAATTTTCATTCTGTAGAAGAGGAAACAAGCTCAGAGAACAATTTATCCAAGATCACTCTGAGAGGAACTATTAAATATTTGTTCAACAACAAAGTGATTCCAAAACTGACTCTCTTTACAACAATCATATGCCTTCCAAAACAGAGTCTGACACATACAAAACAAAGCAATAGCAAAACAAACAAAAACGAACAAGAATAAACAATTACTTCAAGCTGGGGAAATCTTGGAAGTTTTCATGGCAGAGATGGCAATTTAATCAGTTTTGAAGAAGCAGCAAAATAAGAGCAAAAAATATTGTAGGCAGGTGCGAAAATCTAACCTTATTTCAAAACATGAAAATTAATCATTTTGGTAATATATGGTATATAGAAAGTAATAAGGATTTAAGACCAGAAAATTAATTTAGGCTACATTGTAATAAATATAGACCACTACAACAGAGTATTTGGGTTTTATTTTATGTGTAAAGTGCATCATCTGAGTTTCTAAGCAGGGAGATCTTAAATTCTCAATAATGCTTTAGGAAAATTTTTGTCTATGAAATTAGACTTGCAAAAGGAGAGGCAGAACAGAAAGGCCTTCACTGTGGAAGAACTTTATTGAAAATGCATACAGTAGAGTTATTAGCTACCAGAATGGTGAAAGAGAGCGTGCAAAGAAGATTAATACAAGCAACATTTATATGATAAAATGGTTTGGAGGTTGGAAAAGATAGAGCAAGTATCAATGACAAAGACTTCCAGTCAGGCAAGATGGTGGCATAAGACACTCCAAGATGTGTTTCTCCAGAGAATCTTTGAAAAACTGAATAAAACTAACAGGCTCTCTTCCTCAAAACTCTGGAAAAAAGCTGAACAGTTGTAATAAATGGGTGAGTACCGAATCAAGAAAACACAGCTTTAAAAATGTCAGAATAGCTTGTGGCACTTTTGCTGCCCTTTCCGCCACCTGCTCCCCAGTGTGGTGCGGAGCTGGCCTGCACTCCCATGGTGGGTCCCTGGCCCTGCTCTGGAGTGAGCAGGGGAACTCCTGTATGTTAGTGCCAGACTATCCAGTGGGAACCTGAAACACTGAGCCAGAAAAATCACCTCTGGATCACCTTCCCAGAAATTTCCCCAAAGGCAAAAGAAGCATATGGGTAGTAGAAACAACTAAGTCAGAGCAGCCTGGGCAAAACATTACCGGCTTTAAGACGTACATTAAAGCACTAGAGAGGTAAGAAAAATCTATTTCATAGGAATAGAGGAGACACTCTGATTCCTGCAAATGGGGAAATTCCAAGGCCACAAGAGAGCACAAGCCCAGTAAAAGACCGAGGCTCATAAAAGACAAAAAGGATCCAGCACTTATACTCACATTAGGCTGATCTTCCTGATAGGAGGGCTAAACTCTGAAGGAGAACACCAGCCAATTTGCAAAGACTGTGAAAGATGCTTTTGTGTTGGTTTGTTTATTTTTGTTACTTCCTGGCACTCAAGGAAATCTCTCTCATATCACTACTGGACACAAATTTAAGAAACAGACAACTCAAGGACTAAATTCCAGAATCAACATATTAAAATGTAAAGCAAACATCATAAGATTACAAGACAAAGAAACAGGAAATGATAGCCTATCCGATGGATTAACACCAAAATTCATAAATCATCAACAAAGATCAGATTTTGGACATACAGAACAAGGTTTTTATTCTAGAGTAATCAGGTAGAAAATTTATTGAGAAAACATGTGGGTACTCTCATGTTCTACTTTGCTAGCTGCCGGAATGCAATATACCAGAAACAGAATGGCTTTTAAAAGGGGGAGTTTAATAAGTTGCTACTGTACAGTTATAAGGCCGAAAAAATGCCCCAGTTAAAGCAAATCTATAGAAATGTCCAATCTAAGGCATCCAGGGAAAGACACCCTGATTCAAAAAGGCCGATGAAGTCCAGGGTTTCTCTTTCAAGTGAAAGGGAACATGGCAAACACAGTCAGAGTTTCTCTCTCATCTGGAAAGGCACATATTGAACATGGTCAGGGTTCCTCTCTCATCTGGAAGGGCACATGGTGAGCACAGCATCATCTGCTAGCTTTCTCTCCTGGTTTCCTGTTTCATGAAGCTCCCCGGGAAGCATGTTCATCTCCAAAGGTCACTGGTTGGTGGACTCTGCTTCTCGTGGCTATGTCATTCTCTGATCTCTCAGAAATCTCTCATTCTCCAAAACGTTTCCTCTTTTATAGGACTTCAGAAACTAATCAATACCCACCCAAGACAGGTGGAGACATGTCATCACCTAATCCAGCTTAACAACCACTCTTGATTAAATCACATCTCCAGGGAGATGATCTGATTACAGTTTCAAACATACGGTATTGAATAGGGATTATTCTGCCTTTATGAAATGGGATTTTGATTAAAACATGGCTTTTCTAGGGGACATATATTCTTTTCAAACCAGCACATCTCATGAAGACTGAGGTGAGAAAAGCAAGAGGCCTGAACAAAGACTTTTAAAAATGTTCTTCAATATCTCAAAGAGGTAAGTTAAAACATGAAGAAAAAAAAATGAAATGATATCAGGAAAGCAACAAATTAACAATATGAGATTTTCAGTAAAGAGATAGAATTTTTTTTTAAAGAACCAAGCAGAAACACTGGAGTTGAAGACCATGATAATTGAAATGACCAATTACATAGATGCTATCAACAGCAGACTGGACCAGGCAGAAACATAGCAAATTTGAAGGTAAGACAGTTGAAGTGATTCAGACTCAGGAGCCAAAAGAAAGAAAATAGTAAAAAGTGAGCAGATCCTAAGAGACCTGTGGAAAACCAAGTGTACAAATATATGCAATATGGGATTACCAAAAGGAGAAGAATGAGAGAAAGGGTCAAAAGGAATATGAAAAAATAATGGCGGAAAATTTCCCAGACATCATGAAAGACATGAGTATGCATGTACCAGAAGCCCAGAGAAGAACTGCGGGACAAAAATGGTTACAATTTACAACAACCAAGTAGCAAAATGACAGAAGAAAATCCTTCATTATGAGTAGTTATTTGAAATGTAAATGGATTATACTTTCAGTCAGAGGCAGTGATTGGCAGAATGGATAAAAAAAAGTATGACCCAACTATCTGCTATTTATAAGAGACTCACCTGAAGTTGACAGATTTGAAAGCACAAGTAGACGATCTAAATTAAGAGTAGGAAACTTCAATAAACCACTTTCAACAATGGCCAGAGCATCTAGAAAGAAGATCAATATGGAAATAGAAGAATTAAACAATACTATAAGCCAACTAGACCTAACAGAAATATATAGAACACTTCACCCAACAGCAGCAGAAAACACATTCTTCTCTAGTGCACATGGGCCATTCTCCAAGAAAGACCGTATGTCAGCTCACAAAATAAGCCTCCATAAATTTAAAAATCTTGAAATCATACAATGTATCTTCACTGACATCAGTGGAATAAAATCAGAAATCAATAACAGAGGGAGAAATGCAGAATTCAAAATATGTGGAAATTAAGCAGCACATGTTAAATAACCAATGGATCAAAGAAGAAATGACAAAAGAAATGAGGAAATATCTTGAGATCAATAAAAATGAAAACACAAGATACCAAACTTATAGGATGCAGCAAAGGAGTGTTGAGAGGGATATTAATAGGCAATTTATTATTAGTTCAGAGACCTAACCTCACAACTGAACAATCTAGAAAAAGAAGAGCAAACTTAATCCAAAGTGAGCAGAAGGAAGGAAATTAAAAAGACTGGAGCAGAGATAAAATAGAGAATAAAAGAACAATAAAAAGAGTCAAGGAAACCAAAAGTTAATTCTTTGTAACGATCATGTGCTGGTTTGAAAGGAAGTATGCCCCCTAGAAAAGCCATGTTTTAATCAAAATATCATTTCGTAAAGGTAGAATAATCTCTATTCAACACTGTATGTTTGAAACTGTAATCAGATCATCTCCCTGGATGATGGGATTTAGTCAAGGGTGGTTGTTAAACTGGATTAGGGGATGACATGTCTCCACCCATTTGGGTGGATCTTGATTGGTTTATTGGAGTCCTATAAAAGAGGAAATATTTTGGAAAATGAGATTCAGAGAGAGCTGAGCAGAATGACATAGCCACAAGAAGCTGAAGTCCAGCAACCAGCGGCCCTGGAGATGAAGAAGGGAAATGCCTCCCAGGGAGCTTCATGAAACTGGAAGCCAGGAGAAGCTAGCAGATGACGCCATGGCTGCCATATGCCCTTCCAGATGAGAGAGGAACCCTGAGCCTATTCACCATGTGCCCTTCCAGCTGAGAGAGACGTTGAACGTCGCTGGCCTTCTTGAACCAAGATATATTTCCCCAGATGCCTTAAATTGGACATTTCTATAGACTTGTCTAATTGGGACATCTCCTCAGCCTTAGAACTATAAACTAGCAACTCATTAAATTACCCCTTTTAAAAGCCATTCCATTTCTGGTGTATTGCATTCTGGTAGCTAGCAAACTAGAACCATCAAATTGATAAATCTTTAGCTATTCTGAAAAAAAAAGAGAAGTGCAAATAAATAAAATTAGAAATGAAAGGAGGGGGCATTACTACTGACCGTACAGAAGTAAAAGGATTATAAAAGAATACTAATAATAACTATAGACCAAAAAAATTAGATAAACTAGATTAAATGGGCAAATTCCCAGAAACATACAAACAATCTATACTGACACAGAAGAATTCTATTTCTCAACAGACAAATAACTTACAAAAAGAGAATCACTACTCAAAAATTTCCTAACAAATAAAAGCCCAAGATCAGATGACTTTTTTAGTGAATTTTATCAAACATTCAAAGAAAAATTAACACCATTCATGCTCAAACACTTCCCAAAAATTAAACAAGAGAGAACATTTCCTAACTTATTCTATGAGGCCAACATCACCCTAATACCAAAGCCAGATAACATACCACAAGAAAAGAAAATTATAAACCAGTATCCCTTAAGAATATAGATGCTAAACTCTTTAACAAAATATCAGCAACTGAATCCACCACACATTAAGAAAAATTATGCACCATGATCAAGTGGGATTTATTACAATTATGCAATGGTGTTTCATTGTAACAAAATCAATAGATTTCATCAATTAATAGATCAGAGGGAAAATGTTATCATCTCAATTGACACAGAAATGGTATTTGAGGAAATCCAGCACCCTTCTTGATTAAACCACTTAAAAAAGAGGAAGAGAAGGAAATCTATTCAACATAACAAAGGACATTTATGAAAAACCCATAGCAAACATCACATGCAATGGCTAAAGACAGAAAACTTTCCCTCTATAATCAGGAACAAGACAAGAAGGCCCACTGCCACCATTGTTATTAATCAATATACTGGAATTTCTAGCCAGAAAAAATTAGGTAAAATAAAAGGCATCTGAATCAGAAAGGAAGAGGTAAACTTTACCTATTTGCAGATGACATGATCCTATATAGAGAAAATCCTGATAAATCCACAACAAAGCTACTGTGATAATAAACAAATTTATCAAACTGGTGTGTTACAATTATCAACACACAATAATCAATAGTGTTTCTATATATGACTAGTGAACAATTTGTATAGCTATCCAAGAAAAAATTCTACCTACAGTAGAAACTAAAAGAGGGTAATATTTAATTATAAATTCACCCAAAGATGTAAAGGATTTATAAGTGGAGAACTACAAAACATTGCTAAAAGAAATCAATGAGGATCTACTAAATGGAAAAGCATTTCATGTTCATGGATTGGAAGACTAAGCATTGTTAAGATGTCAATTCTACCATAAGCAATTTACAGGCTTAACGCAATCCCAATTAAATTCCTACATCCTTCTTCGTAGAAAGGGAAAAGCCAATTTCAAATTTATATGGAAGGGTAAGAAGATCTTAATAGCCAGTCATCTTGAAAAGAAGTATGAAGGTAGAGGACTCACATTTCCTAATTTTAAAACTTATTACAGTGCTATAGTAATTGAAATCGCATGCACTGACACAAAAATTAGACATATGGCCAAAGGAATCAAACTGAGACTTCAGAAATAAATGCTCACACCCTTGAACAAAATTGGTGTTTGACAATGATGCTTTGTCCATTCCACAGGAAAGAATAGTCTCTTCAACACACTTGATATCTATATGCAAAAGAATGAAGGTGGATCCTTACCTTATCACCATATACAAAAATTAATTCAAAGTGCATCAAAGACCTAAATAGAAGAACCAAAACTATAAAACTTCTTACAGAAATGTTAGGGAAGCAACTTCAAGACATTTTGTCATGCGTTGGTTTATTAGACTTTACACTAAAGATATGAGCACAAAAGAAAAAATAGATAAACTGGACTTCCTAAAAATTAATAACTTGTACACTAAAGCACTTTATCATGAAAACCAAAACCCATCTTACAGAATGGGAGAAAATATTTGGAAATCACATGTCCAATAAGGATTTACTATCCTGAATACATAAAGAGCACCTACAATTTATAAATAGGCAAACAACCTAGTTTAAAAACGGGCAAAAGTCTTGAATAGACATTTCTCCAAAGAAAATATACAAATGCCAAAAGGTGCTGAATATCATTAGCCATTAGAGTAATGCAAATCAAAACCACAATGAGATACCATCTTACTCCTGCTAGAATGGCTACTATTCAAGAAACAGAAAAAAAAAAGTATTGGAGAGGATCTGGAGAAATAGGAGCACTCATTCACTGTTAATGGGAATGTACAATAAGGCAACTGCTATGGAAAACAATTTTGCAGTCCCTATGAAGATTAAGTATAGAATTACCATATGACCTGGCAATCTCATTTCTAGGTATAAACCAAAAAAAATTTAAAGCAGGGAATCAAATAGATATTTGCACACATTATTCATTGCAGCATTATTCAAAATTGCCAAAATATGGAAGCAATCCAAGTCCATCCACAGATGAATGGATAAACAAAATGTGGTCTTTAGATACAGTGTCATATTATGAAGCTAGAAAAAAGAATGAAGCGCTGATACATGCAACAACACAGATAAATCTTGAAGACATCATGTTGAATGAAATAAATTGGACAGAAAAGGACAAATATCGTATTATCTCACTGATATGAAATAATTAGAATAAGCAAATTCATAGAGCCAGAAACTGGAATACAGACTACCAGGGGCCAGGGTAGAGGTAGGGAACAGGGCGTTAATGCTTAATTGGTTCAGAGTTTGGGTTGATGGAACAGTTTTGGTAATGGATGTTAGTGGTGGTAGCACATCCTTGTGATTGTAATTAACACCAAGAATTTTATATATATATATATATATATATGAATGTGGTTAAAAGGAGAAATTTTAGATTGTATATGTTACTAAATGTTTCAGTTTGCTAATGCTGGCAGAATGCAATATACACCAAATGGATTGGTTTTTATACTGGGGATATATTGTTACAAGTTACAATTCTAAGGCCATAAAAACATCCAAATTAAGGCATCAAATGGAGGACACCTTCATTCAAGAAAGGCAGATGGCGTCCAGGGTTTCTCTGTCAACTGGGAAGGCACATGGCAATGTCTGCTCTTCTCTTCTAGCTTCTGGTTCAAAGACCTTGTGTCAGGCAAGCTTTCTGATAGCTCCTGGAGTGTTTTCTTCTGTAGCTCCAAATGTCTATATTGTTTTACCTGTGTCAGCTCTGAGTTCTCTGTTTCCTGTCTTTTATACTCTTCATGAAGGGCTCCAGTAAAAGGATTAAGAACCACCTTGAATTGGGTGGGTCGCATCTCCATGGAAACAATTTAATCAGTAGGTCTCACCCACAATTGGGTGGGTCACATACCCACGGAAACAACCCAATCAAGAGGTCCCACCCAACAGCAGATCTGCCCCCACAGGACTGGATTAAAAGAATGCGGCTTTTCTGGCATACATAAGAACTTCAAACTAGCACACTAGAATAAAAAAGTTTTTAAACCACAGTACCTTACAACACAAATGGTGAACCCTAATGTAAACTATGGACTATAGATAATAGTATAACGATAATAATATGGTTTCATCAGTTATAACAAAGGTACCATACTAATACAAATTGCTAATAATTGGGAAAACTGTGGGAGGGGAGTATACGGCAACACCAGTTTCTACATGATTTTTCTGTAAACCTACAACTTCTCTAATTAAAAAAAAAAAGTCAACAACTAAGCAAACAAATACAAATCACTGGAAAATAGTAAAACAAAGTAGAATAGTAATTCCTTACTGTGAAAATTGATAATTCAAAGGAAAAATTCAGAAGTTATCTTTCCTTTCCTATAGGGACTAGTACAGAGAATAACCCAAATGCTTTAAATGGTAAGTAATAACTCTTCAAAAAAGAACAATTATAGCTACTAAATGCTGAAGGGAAAATCAGAAAATCACCAATTTGTAATCCTTACTTAAATCATTGATTTAGGCAATGATCATTAATGGATGATAACTTTCGATGAAAGATGAAAAAGACATGGCAAATTGACTGAGGATGGTTCTGGCTGTTACCACCCAAATACACTGCCCAATTTTAACACCTCTATAAGACATGTGACCTCATTGTGCAACAGTTATTTAATTCTAAAAAAGGTGAGAAGATGTGAGTGGATCCTCAATTTTAAAAAAACGAAAAAAAGATACAACCAAATATGATACATGGTCCTTCCTCAAATCCTAACTTGGACATACTGTGAAGGTACATTTTTGAGACAATCGAGGAAAATTAATTATGGGTTAGATTTTAGATGATACAAGAGAATTATTCTTAATTTGTTAAATGTAATAACAGCAGGGTTTAAGAATGTAAAGAAAAGACCACGTTTTTCAAAAATGCGTTTTAAGGTCTGTAGGGGTAAAATAAAATAAAGGATAGGATTGCCCTGAAAGTAGTCCAGAAAAGAAACTTAATTTGGCATTAGATAAAGGAAACATGAAAAATCTTTCATCTATGTTAGTTTTTAAAATCTGGATGATGAATATTTGGGAGTTTATTTAATTACTTTTTCAACTTTTTTTACATTTGAAAACTTTCATGGCTAAAAAGAAATCATTCTTCTGACCATATTTTTCCAACTACCTGAGTTCCTTCAAGAATGATAGTAGCAGAGACTGCTAAATGCCCCAATATTTGTTATATTCCTTCTCTAAAGGTCAAACACACCATTTTATCTTGTCACATGGTTGGTCAGACTACTGACATGTACCAGCCATCCTGGGAGGTTGTGTTGCTATGATAATAAGTTCTGGTCAAAGGGATGAATGCAGAAAGTTACGGGCAACTTCCAAAAATTGCATATACAGAGCGTAACATTCCTTGCTCTGTTACTTCTTCCTTTCTGTTAATTAAAATATTGACATAGATGACAAAAGCCTTAACAGCATATTGGATCACATGCAGACGCTGCCAAAGGGGAAAAAATTGTGAAGCTGCCATACCATCCCTGAGCTGTTAATTACATAGTTCTTTTACCTGAGAGAGAGAAACATTTTTCCTGTTAAAGCACCATTATTTGTTTTAGATTTTCTGTCCCTTGCATTCCATAGCCCACATTTTTCTTAATAAAGATTTTAATAGTCAATATATTTGCCAGAGTGTGAAGTTTGGGCTTAATATTTTAAGGGCCTTTAGAATAATTACATTCATTCTTTTATGGATTTATTCATTTGCAAAATATTTATCAAGCACTACCATACGCCAGACACTGTTTAAGGCACTTGAAGTACATCCATGAACAAATTCATGCCACCATGTTACCTCTTCTACCAGGGAAGACAGACAATAAACAACAACCATAATAAAGAAGTAAAATATAGTGTGTTCAAACGCAATACTATGAAATATGAGCGCAGACGAAGAAGGAGAAAGAGAAGGAAGAGAACAGAGAGAAGGGGAAATGGGCTAGAGGGGGGGAAGAGAGAGTTATAGGTGTGTAGAAGACTGAGCAAAGCAGACAGAGGGAAGAGTCAACATAAGGGTCCCAACGAGGGAAGCATGCCAGACACCTGAGTGACTTCACAAGGATGGCAGTGTAACAGAAGACATGTCCGCTGGCCACATCATGTAGGGCTACTGGGCCACTGTGAGAATGTCGGCTTTTTCTCCAATTGATATGGGGAACGAGTGGAGGATTTCAGCAGAGAAGTGACATGCATGTGAATTATGTTTTAAATAGATGGCTCTGGCTGCTGGAATGGGATTAAATTGTAAAGGAGCAAGGTGAGAGTTAGGAAGTCCATTTAAAAGTCTGTTGCAATCATCTAGGCTGGAGATGGTGATTTAGACAGGGAAATACTCAGATGCTGGATATACTTTCAAAGTAGAGGCAACAGGATTTGGTGATATCTGGATGATGGGAAAGGGCACGAGAGAGCGAAGTCAAGAATGATTCCAAGTTTTGTGGCCACAGCAATTGGAAGTACTAAGTGCTATTAATTAAAATGGAGTCACCTGGGGGGAGTTTAGGACTGGGGCATGGATTGGGGGAGGGGACAAATAACAAGTTCAGTTTGGAATTCATTCATTGTAGGCAGGTAGACAGAAAAATCCAATGATCAGGGAAATGATCTACAGAAAGAAATGCATGAATGGCATTTAATTTGACATCTGAAATTGATCTAAATAAAACTAAGTACATTGAATCAAATTGAGAACTGAGAATATTTATTGTGAGATCAGTTTCTTTCCTATTTCTGTCATCATTTTCAGTATCAAATACATATATTGTCCATGAAGAGTTAGGATAACTGGTAAATTCCAATAAAAAAGAATGTTTTGTTTTGCCAGAAGATACGAGTTTACCAATACTCAAACTAAGAAATTTTGAAACTTACAACACATATTTTTTCAGCTGTCAGTAAGATCTAGGCTGCCAAAATTCAGGTAGATGTGAAAAATATTGAAGATGTTCAGATATCTACCTGGGAAGATGACTAGAATTTTACCATTGCAGTATATTTGCTTTGCCTTATCCACTCTCACATCAATTTTTACCACTTAAGTATAGTCAGTATGTCACTATGTCAATGGAAAGGCAATAAATTAGTCATGGCATAATTTTCTATTGTTTGGCAAGAAAGTAAGTTGCTAAAAAAAATGAAATGAGGATAAAAGACAGAAAAGGAAACCACTAGATATCTTGCATTATTGAGAGTAAACGATCTAGGGAGTAGCTATATGTGAAGTTGAATAATTTTGATAACAATATTAAATGATTTGGTGATATTTGATTGTTGTACCATTTCTGAACACAGCAAGCACTTAGAGAAAAGGAAGAAAGAAGAAAAAGATATGTTTAGAACATTTCAGAATGTCAGCTTCCCCATTTCAAATAATTTGGTTATGAAAGAGAGGACATAAAATTATTAGTTTAGAAAAGGCCATTTAAAAAAGATAGAATAAGGTGCATGGGTGGTTCAGTGGTAGAAGACTCACCTTCCATGCGGGAGACCTGGGTTCAATTCCCAGACCATGCTCCCCTCTCCCCCCAAAAAAGACAGAATATACATGTCATTTATGCATAGAAATGTCATATATTTATGTATATATATATATATATATATTGCATCTTAACTATGGTGTTTTTTTAAAAAAATAAATCTTAAAATTAAAACTTGGTATGCATTACAATAGTTCTCTAATTAGTAGACTTTGTTATCCTCAAGGTACTGAGAAACGATACACCATAGGAGAACCAAGCTCATCTTAACAACTTATCAGTGTACGAGCCATGAAAGAGGTCTCAAATCACCTATTTCTTCCACACACACAAAAGAAATAATTTTATGTGTGTGTGAAGATAGGCCATATAGATTTGCAAAAAAAATTAATCTTAAGGAAGAGTAATACATTGTCTGGAATTATTACACAGCAAATAATAGAAACATTTGATTACTAGTCTTTCCAATTCATGATTTCCATTCTATGTGAAGAAAAAGAATTTTTTAATGCAATAATATAGATGTTAAGCCTTCAAAATATATCCAGAATTCTACCATTCAAAACCCAGGCCTGAGCCACCATCATGTCTACCTGTTTTGCTTCAGCAGCCTCCCAATTCATCTTCCTGCATCTCCTTTGGGTGCATTAGATTCATTCTCAGAGCTCTGACCAGAGGGCTCATTTCGAAGTACTCAGATCAGACTGCCTCTGCTCTGACTTCTCTTCTGTTGACTCAGGTCACTTAGCTCCTGCCCTCCACCCACACTATTCTTAATCACCCTGGCAATTCCAGGCTTGATTACAGCAGTTTTCTCTGACTGAATAATCCTCTTCTCCTACACCCCACTCCCTACCATTCCTACAAGACCTAATCACCTCCCTCTTCCAGGGTTTTACCCCAACAGAAACTTCTCAAGGGGATTTGTCCTGCCTCTGTGTCCCCCAGCCTCCCAATCCCCCTGACTCATCTCAGCTTCTTTTCCCACAGTGCTTCTCACCTACCACACTATATAATTTGCTTACTTCTTCTGTTTTCATTTATCATTTATCTTCCCTGCTAGAAGGTGAACTCAAAGATGCCACAAATCTTGGCTGTTTTTTCACTAATATACCTCAATTGCCTAGAATAGAGCCTGCCACTTATAAATATTTAATAATGACAGAATGTAAAGTAAAGCTTTAACTTGAAAATATTATCAAAAATATTTTCTGAGAAACAAGAAACTTAAAAACTTCCCAGTATCATTTTTTAAAAATCAAGAGAAAAAACACAGCATGCTATATCTGTTTCTTAGAATTCCAAATTCATGTCACAACTTAATTCCCATACATACAAGTGATTCCACTGTGCCTAAAATTGCTCCATAAGAAATCACAACAAAAGGAAAACTACAATTAAGTTGTGTATGCTTTGGCAAAGGAATAGAAAGAACACAGTTAAAAAATAACTCAGTATTTTATTTACTGACACAGTGGGAGTGTTCTAATGGATGCATTATCACATTGTATATGTTTAGTGTTCCTGCTTATTTGAAAAGAGTTATAGTCTCTTTTAGTTATAGTCTCTTTTTTTTAATACCTTCTTTTCTTAAAAGGCAAAATAAACCAAAAATATTTTTTTCTAAATTCCTATATGATTTCTTTCTGTAGTGCCATATTATAGAATAAAAGAAAAATGCCGACTACATTTAATAAATGTCATTGAAAATTTAAAAATAAACATTGGAGAGAGTTGGTTGGTGGTGTTATTACGAGTAAGTTATTACAAAAACATATTCCATATTATTTATTAAAAATTACTTTTAGATAAAATAATTGTTTAAAAGAATAATGATACAGCAAAATAGGAAAAACACAGCTGCATTTATATTTTTGTTACCAAGCAAGGGTTCGCTGCCAGACACACACAGAGGCCAATACTATGGCACTGGGATTTTGAGAAAAGAAAGAGTTTCACTGAGAGGTCAACTGGCAGGGAGACAAGAAGCAAGGCTCAAATCTCTCTCCCCAATCTAAGAGTTAAGGGAGACTATAGGGGAAGGGGAGGTGAGGGATGGGATGGAAGTGGGGAGGTATGATCTAGCGTAGTCTCATTATAAAGTTGCCATATGAGGAAGGAGTTGGGTTTTAGGCCACACCTCCCTTACTGAAGGACTTCTCACACTTGATTTGCTTTCCATGTCCCCTTGTGTTTGTCATCTCAGTTCTGAGTTCCTGGTGTCTCCAGAGTATCTAGGGGACAAGAGTCTCTGCGCATGCTCAGGGTACAAAACCAACAGCTAAACAAACACAGAAGAAAACCTTACAGGGACAGAGGACATTCTCCCAAACCAGTTTTGTCCTGCCATTGTTTCATTTTCTGGAAGAAAACATTTTCAGAGCCCAATCAGAAAAAAAATGATGATAGCACACATTGAACTGTATTCCTATGTCCAGAAACGATAAAGTAATAATAAAATATGAGGAAGAATCAGTCCACTTGATTGACTCAAGAGAATAAGTTACTCTCTCCATTCCTACTATAAAAATATTGACTGATGCCACTGTGGAGTGAATGCCACCAAATACTCTCTAAGTGCCCTAAACTTCTGTTAGAGAGTTTACGCTGGAGAATATCTTCAGCCAGATATGAACCTTTTTCAACCTGATAAAGTTAATCCTGGAGAAAAGACCTTTGAATGCATTGACTCTGGGATGGCAGCAGGAACCTCTGACAGGCAGAGGACATGTTGTGCATTAGAGAAGTTGTACTTATTTAGTAACTTACGGTTCTCATCTCTTTTATTCACTGCAGTATCACCAGGTCACAGCATGGAGTCACTCAGTAAATATTTTTGAGAGAATATCATAATGCTCCTCCCAGCAGAGTTGTACATTTACCAAGAATCAGTTGAATTTCCTAAGCTGTTTATGCCAGTTGTATTTGTTGCTACAATTATGTAATTAAATTAAATGCTATGCAAATTCATGAAATGTGATTGATGATGAGTTTGCTATGTAAACTAAGTTAAATTGCTTTCAAAGACACTATCAATGTGAGTCACTATAATATATTCTCGGTTAAATGAAATATAGTCAAGAAAATTATAAAAAGTTGACAGGAGACTGGAAAACAAATCTAGAAGGAATTGACAATCAAATTTTTCTGCAAGTACATGAGTTCTTATTGTGAATTTAAGGAAACCAAAACTGGAAATTACAAAGAGTACATTATAGATGTATTTACGCAAGAAAGAAAACATAGAAATTCTCTCAACAGACCCATCAAAATAAAGCTTGGCAAGTGAATAAAAATTAATTTGTTTATAATTCCAAATAAAAAAGTATGTATCTATCTTTATTCTGATCTCCCACTTTAAATAATTCCAGTTAACTTTCCACTTCCTAGTCCTGCATTAGGTTGGAGGGCTACTGTATAAATTATAGGACATATAACCTAATATATATTATGGAAATTTATTTTTTATTTATAATTATTATACATTGTTGATGAAGGTAACCAAGTTCTGCTAATCATAATGAATCTCAGGATAAAAATATTTTAGTTTTAACTCATGCTTTATCTGAAGAAAACAATACCTCCCTTCATGTGGAAACCTATTGATGACAATGTTGTTTATCAAAATAATTATTTCAGATAACCAATGTTCTCAAAGGATATGTTTCAAATTCTTCAATGGAATATGCAAATGAAACTTCTTTTCTGTTTAAAATGCCTCTGAATAAGGTACAAAGCCTAAAACAATAATTCTATTCAAACAGATAAGAAGAAAGAACAACCAGCGTTGTGACTCCAGGAGTTTTTCTCAATAGCCAGGAAAATCACTCTGTTTTGCATTACAGTTTTTAGTAGCCAGTATGAATATTTGCCTATTGGCAACTAAGGAAAGATTAAAAGGAGTTGGATTAAAACACTCTTGAATTTGCATGGTGATGTCATTGCCTCTGAATGATATCTCTTCAGCTAGCTAATTATTGAAATTAAATTGTCTTGTAGAACAGTTTGTGACCATTTTTAGCCTTCTCACTGGAGCAGAAATCAATGTGACATCCCTGCTAAAATCACAAAAACAATGGAGATAATAAACAGGTAAATACAGACTTCTTGCCAGTTGTAACATTATAAATGTTAGTTCTGTATTCGGAATGCACTTAGAAAGATTTATCATTTTACCCGTTAAATAATTAGTTTAACACTATGCAAACAGAGAAGGAAGAAAAGGAAAAGAGGTAGTAAAACTCTAAAACACCACTCCAACTGAGCCTTTAGACTCACTTTCAGGCATACCATCCAAAACTCTGCTCTTTAAAACACTCAGGTCAACGACACAGTCCTCGTTTTCTGTCCCTAATCACACCTTGCAACCAACTCCTATAATCCAGTTTGGAGAAGGAAATTAAAGGCTTTCCTAAGCCTCCCCTCAAATTGCAATATAGGTTGCAAAAACTACCCTGTGAATTCAACAACATTTTCAGTACCTTAAATTGCTTTGAAAGAAGCAAAAAGGCAAAAGGAAAGAAGCTGTAGGCTTCCCTCAGAGTCAGTAGGGACAAGGTTTCTCCAGGGCACTGCTGGAATCTGAGTACCTTTCAGAACAGGAGGAATAGGAGGAATAGAGGACTTCTCAAAAGGACTAGCTGGGTACTATGGCATATAGAAAAAGCAAACCTATGTATGGAGAGCAAACTAAAACATTCGGAAGAGACTGCCAAAACATGGCACCAACATCTGCTGTGAGATCAAATATGAAATGGATGAATACAAGTTAAATAGAGGATGTAGACAAGATGGTTGGTTTCTGAGTTTGAATTTCCATAGAAACAAAGCCAGAAAAAAAAAGGGTTAGAATGTAAATAATTTGTTTGAGAAGTGATCCAGGCAAATACCTGTAGAGAAAAGGGGAAGGAAAAGAAGCCAATAAAAGCTAATGAACAAGTGAATTCCCACTGAGGGCAACTGCTACTTTACCCCACTGGGAAACTCAGGGAAACACTGTGGAACAGACTTCAGTTACCCCAAAGAGGAGCTAGGAGCAAGCAGTAATTCTGTGCCACATCTTACCCAGCATTTCTGAGGACTGCTCCTGGGGATGTCAATACTCCAGGACTTTTAGTCTGTCCTGCATGTGAAGCCGAATAAGATACTGAAGCTAGAAAATAACTTCAAAGACAGCATCTTGTACAGTTGCCAGAAGCAAACCACAGCATTTAGAGGAAAACCAAGAGGATACATAGGAGGCACCAAGAGCATCTGCCCTAGTTAGAATAATCCAGATGAGACATGATCACACTTAGCAAGAACACAGCCTAAAATCAAGGACCCTGCTGTCACATGGCTAGATTTAAGGATCCTTAAAATAAAATCTATTTTAGGTGGCAAATAGAAAGAGAAAATTCTGCACTAAGAGAAGAAACAAAGCATAACAGATGAGAAGTAAGAGAAGAATAAAATATGACTCAAGGGAAAGCATAGAGAAGCAAGAAACAGGGCAGTCTTAGGTCTAACAACAAAAGATCTGTTTCTTGGAAGGGTGGCACAAAGATTTATTATCCAATAGCCAGACACTAAACAAATTAAAGAATCTTGAAAGACCTGCAGTCAACTTTCAAAAAAAAAA
>PVIY010016143.1:0-20300 GCA_004026745.1 Myrmecophaga tridactyla | reverse complement strand
TGGATTAAGGGACAACATGTCTCCACCCATTTAGGTGGGTCTTGATTAGTTTCTGAAGTCCTATAAAAGAGGGAACATTTTGGAGAATGAGAGATTCAGAGAGAGCAACACTATGAAGCAGAGAGTCCACCAGCCAGCGACCTTTGGAGATGAAGAAGGAAAATGCCTCCCGGGGAGCTTCATGAAACAGGAAGCCAGGAGAAGAAGCTAGTAGATGATGCCGTGTTCGCTATGTGCCCTTCCAGATGAGAGAGAGAAGCCCTGACTGTGCTTGCCGTGTGCCATTCCACTTGAGAGAGAAACCCTGAACTTCATTGGCCTTCTTGAACCAAGGTATCTTTCCCTGGATGCCTTAGATTGGACATTTCTATAAACTTGTTTTAATTGGGGCATTTTCTTGGCCTTAGAACTGTAAACTAGCAACTCATTAAATTCCCCTTGTTAAAAGCTGTTCTGTTTCTGGTATATTGCATTCCAGAAGCTAGCAAACTAGAACACCATCTTTCTCAAAACTGTGGAAAACAAAGGATTGCAGAAGTGTGCGATTGCTAAATCAAGAAAATAGGAGAAGCTTGAGGGGAGTCCATGTTTAAATTGTACAGAATTTATATTTGGGGTAACAGAAAAGTTCTGGTAATAGATGGTAGTATAGTAGCACAACATTGTGAACCTAATTAAAAGCCCTGAATTATATATTTGAATATGATTTAAAGGGAAAATTTTAGATTGTTACTGGAATACATTTTTTTCAAAAAAGGACTATACAACACAAATGGTGAACCCTAATGTAAACCATAGACTATACTTAATAGTACAATTATTGAAATGTGTTTTAGTCAGTTGTAATAAATGTACCACACCAATGCATGGTATTAATAATAGAGTAATATATGGGAAATTTTGTATTTTATGTATGATTGTTCTGTATATCTACAACTTCTCTTTAAAAAACACAGCATGTTCATAGCACAAGGACAGACATATAGACCAACTGAATAAAATTAAGAATTCAGAAACAAACCTTCAAATCTATCTCCAATTGATTTTTAACAAGGGTTACAAGTCCACTTCAACAAAAGGAGCTGGGAAAACTAGATATCATATGCAAAAGAATGCAGATGGATCCCTACCTCACACCACAGACAAAAATTAACTCAAAACGTATCAAAGACCAAATGTAAGAACAAAAACTTTAAACATCCTAGAAGAAAACACAGAGATACAACTTTAGGATCTTATGTTAGCCAATGATTTCTTATTCTTTAAACCAAAAAAAAAGAGCAACAAATGAAAAAACAGATAAATAAGATTTCATAAAAATTTTAAACTTTTTGCATAAAAAGACTGCATCAAAGTAAAAAGCCAACCTATTGAATGGGAGAAAATATTTAGAAACCACAAATATGATAAGGATTTAATATCCAGAATAAATCACAACAAAAGAAGAAACAACCTAATTTAAAAATGAAAGAGAATTGAATAGGCATTTCCCCAAAGAAGGTATACAAATGATGAAGAAGTACATGAAAAGATGCTCAATGTCATTAGCCATCAGGGAAATGCAACTCAAAGCCACAATGAGATACCATTTCACTCCCACTAGAATGGCAACCAATTTAAAAATGGAAAATAAGAAATATTGGACAGGATCTGCAGAAATAGGAATACTGGTTCATGGTTGGTGGGAATGTACAATGGTGCAGCTGCTGTGGAAGACAGTTTGGCAGTTCCTCAGAAAGTTAAGTATAGAATTACCATATAACCCAGCAATTCCATTCTAGGTATATACACAAAAGAATTGAAAGCAGGTACTCAAACAGATATCTGCACCCTGTTATTCATTGTACCTGTACTCACAACTGCCAAAAAATGGAAGTATCAATCCATAAACAAAATGGTATATTCATACAATGGAAAATTATTCCCAGAACAACAAGGAAATGCAGACCTGATACATGTGATAATATGGATAAACTTTGAAGACATCATGCTGAGTGAAATAAACTAGAAACAAATTATGGGTTCCATAGTCATGGTAATAGCAAGGAATTATGTAACAATTTTTTCTTGTTAATAAATAACTCATTCCCTGAAAAGTCTCCCATTCTAATTCCCATGAAAAACTTTTCTGAGTTAGTAATTTATTCCATTGAAAATTAAATGTTTTTTCCAGGAAAATGGCTGAATAGACTAGCTCAAGCTTAGCCCTGCTCTATGGAAAAGTTAGAGAAGGGACAGGAGGGTGACTGAGGTGGGGATTCGAGAGTGCAGCTGACCTGGGAGAGCCTTCTGCACCACATGCAGCAGCCCTGTTGTAGAGGCCGAGGAACTGAGAGGCAGAAGGCTGGAGCCTGGCATGGAAGCATGGAGTGGCAGAGTCCATGGGAGTGCACAGATGGGAACCCGGGACTAGGAAGTAAGCCAAGCTGCATTCCTTGGGTGCACTACCCTCACTGGCACAGTGCCATGACTGGTGACTCAGCCCATACCCCACGCATCCAAACCCCATCACCTGCTCCCATTCCCCATGCTCCAGGTGCCCCCACCCCACCAGCACACAGTGCACGTACCTGCCGCCCACCCCACCTCCAAGTGTGGCCCAACCCACCTCTCCTGAACTCCTCCCGAGCACTACCTCCCCCTCCCTATTCCCTGCAGGCTGTTGCCAGCACATATAGGCTGTGGGCACCAACTACCATAATTAGGTGAGCCCTGTCCACCCCCCTCCCCATAGTGTCGCACAGCCTCACTCTGCCCTGCCTGAACTCTGCACATCCATTTACAGGACTCCCAGGCCCACACATGTGCACAGGCCCCCATTCACATCCTTCAGCTCTGGGAACCACACTTCACAGCAGTCCTAGAACCACACATGTGCACAGCCTTCAGCCTCACTTCCCAGCTCAGAGAGTGCTGAGCTGTGCATCCGTGTCACATCTACCCCCAATCCACAAAGGCATAATGCCAACCTGCTGCCACAGCTCTATGCATACACACAAAGGGCCCCGTGCCTTAGACCTGTGCACACCAGGGTTATACCCCTCACCTGCACACCTATATACTCCCTGGCTGCTGGGTGCCCACATTCACAAACATCAGTGTAACATACCCAAACTGCACCAATACCTACCCTGAAACAAATCACCACACTGACTGCCCCACCGCATATCACGATGCAGACAGATATAGCCCTGCCTAATGACCAAATTAAAACACCAGAGGAGACACAGACATTGGAAAAACTAATCAAAGATGTTCATACAGCTTTACTTAAAATAAGTGGAATAGCAAATGACATGAAGGAGATCAAGAAGACAGAAGAGCACAAAGTGGAATTTGAAAGACTAAATAAAAAAATAGTGGAAATCATATAAATTAAAGACCCTGCTGACCAAATAAAAAACATACTAGAGGCACACAACACCAGATTTGAGGAGACAGAAGAAAGAATAAGTGACATAGAGGACAGGATAATTGACTTTAAAGACTCCAAACAGCAAATGGCAAAAAAGATGGGAAAAATTGAATGGGAACTCAGGGAAATGACAGACAAAACAAAGTGCATAAATATAAGAATTACTGGTATCCCAGAAGGAGAAGAGAGGAGTAAAGGGCTAGGAAGAGTAGTAGAGGATATAATGGGGGAAAATTCCCAACCCTCATAAACAACACAAATATACAAGTCAAAGGAGCCCAACGAATTCTGAACAGAATAAATCCAAATAGGCCTTCCCCAGGTCACATACTAATCAGTCTGTCAAATGTTGAAGAGAAGCAGAAAATTCTGAAAGCAGCAAGAGAAAAACAATCTACTACATACAAGGGAAATCAAATAAGACTGAGTTCAGACTACTCAACCAGCACCCTGGAGGCAAGAAGGCAATGGTATGATATATTCAAGATCCTGAAAGAGAAAGATTTCCAGCCAAGAATTCTGTACCCATCCAAACTATCCTTCAAAATTGAGGGAGAGATTAAAGTTTTCACAGACAAAGAAGCCCTGAAAGAGTTTGTCAACAAGAGACTGGCCCTACAAGAAATATTAAAAGGAGTCTGCCAGCTAAAAAAAAAGACAGGAAGGGGAAGTCTGGAGGGGGGCACAAAACTGAAGAGTAGGGCGGCTGCCGTAGCTCAGCAGGCAGAGCTCCGACCTGCCGTGCTGGAGGTCTGGAGTTCGATCCCTGGTGCCTCCTGCCCATATGCAAATTTAAAAAAAAAAAACAAAAACTGAAGAGTACCACTAAGGGTAATTTAAAGAATACAAAGAGTAAAAGGGAAAAGAATACACAGATCTGACAAATAAAATTTAAGAAGATAAGATGGTGAATTCAAGAAATGCCTTTTCAGTAATAACTTTGACTGTTAACAGACTAAACTTACCAATTAAAAGATACAGATTGGCAGAATGGATTAAGAAACATAATCCAGCTATATGCTGCTTACAAAAGACTCATCTTAGACACATGGATACAAATAGATTGAAAGTGAAAGGATGGAAAAAGATTTTCCACACAAGTTGTAACCAGAATAAAGTAGCAGTAGCTATACTAATATCAGACAAAATAGACTTTAAATGTAAAGACATAATAAGAGACAAAGAAGGACACTAATTAAAGGGTCAATTCACCAAGAAGATATAAAATCATAAATGTTTATGCTCCCAATCAAAGAGCTCCAAAGTACATGAGACAGACATCAGCAAAACTGAAAGGAGCAATAGATGTATCAACAATAATAATAGGAGACTTCAATACACCACTCTTCTCTACAGATAGAATGATCAGACAGAAGATCAGCAAGGAAATAGAGAAGTTAAATAACTTGATAAATGGATTAGACCTAACAGACATATATAGGTCACTGCACACCCAAGCACAAGGATATACATTCTTCTCTAGTGCTCATAGAACATTCTCCAGGATAGATCATATTCTGGGGTATAAAACAGGCCTTTATAAATTTAAAAATATTGAAATTATTCAATTTCCATCAAAGAAATTGATGGAAATTTCCATAACCATCAAAGAATGAGAACATTCACAAATATATGGAGATTAAATAACACATTCTTAAACAACTAGTGGGTCAAAGAAGAAGCTGCTAGAGAAATCAGTAGCTATCTGGATATGAATGAAAATGAGAATACAACTTATCAGAACTTATGGGATGCAACAAAGGCTGTGCTAATGGGGAAATTTATTGCCCTAAATGCCTAGATTAAGAAACAAGAAAAAGCAAAAATCAAGGGCTTAAGAACAAACCTGGGGGAACTTGAGAAAGTACAGCAAACTTACCCCAGGCAAATAAGAGAAGAGAAATAACAAAGATTAAAGCAGAGATAAATGAATGGGGGAACAAAAGAACAATAGAAAGAATCAATAAAACCAAAAATTGGTGCTTTGAGAAAATCAATAAAACTGATGGGCCACTAGCAAGACTGACAAAGAAAAAAACGAGAGGATGCAAATGAACAAAATCAGAAATGAGAAAGGGTGCATTACCTCAGACCCTGAAGAAAAAAAAAATCATAAGAGGATACTATGAACAACTATACGCCAACAAACTAGACAACTTAGATGAAATGGACAAATTCCTGGAAATACACAAACAAGCTACACTGACTCAGGAAGAAATAGAAGATCTCAACAAACCAATCACAAGTAAAGAGATTCAATCAGTCATCAAAAATCTTCCTACAAAGAAAAGTCCAGGGCCAGAGGGCTTCAAAGGGGAATTTTATCAAGCATTCCAGAAAGAACTAACACCAATCCTCTTCAAACTTTCCCAAAAAATTGAGGAAAAGAGAACTCTACCTAACTCATTTTATGAAGCTACTATCGTTTTAATACCAAAATCGGGTGAAGATGCTATGAGAAAGGAAAACTACAGATCAATCTCTCTAATGAACAAAGATGCAAAACTTCTCAATAAGATATTAGCTGTTGGATAAGAATCCAACAGCACATTAAAAGAATTATACATCATGACCAAGCAGGGCTTATACCAGGAATGCAAGGATGGTTCAACACAAGAAAATTAATTAATGTAATACAGCATATTAACAAATTGAAAGGGAAAAAACACATGATCATCTTGATTGATGCTGAAAAAGCATTTGACAAAATTCAGCATCCTTTCCTCACAAAAACACTCCAAAAGGTAGGAATCAAAAGTAACTACCTCAGTATGATAAAGGGGATATATGAAAAACTGATAGCCAGCATCATACTCAATGGAGAGAGACTGAAAGCTTTCCCCCTAAGATTATATACAAGACAAGGATGCCCACTGTCACCACTATTATTCAGCATTATGCTAGAAGTTCTAGCTAGATCAATCAGGCAGGACAAAGAAATAAAAGGCATCCAAATTCGAAAGGAAGAAGTAAAACTCTCATTATTTGCAGATGATATGATACTATACTTGGAAGATCTTGAGAAATCTACAGCAAAGTTACTTGAGCAAATAAACAAATTCAGCAAGGTGGCAGGATATAAAATTAATGTGAAAAAATCAGTAACATTTCTATACACAAAGCAATGACCTAGTTCAAGAGTCAGCCAAGGAAAAAAGTCCATTCAAAATAGCAACTAAAAGAATCAAATACTTAGGAATTAACTTAACTAGGGATATAAAGGACTTGTACACAGAAAACTATACAACATTGCTAAAAGAAATTAATGGAGATCTAAATAGGTGGAAAGATATTCCCTGCTCATGGATAGGAGTTAAGATGTTATAGTTAAATTGTCAATTAAGATGTCAATTAAGTTGTCAATTAAGACATCAATTCTCTCAAAATTGATCTACAGATTCAACACAGTACCAATCAAAATTCCAACACCCTACTTTGAAGATTTGGAAAAGCTAACTACCAAACTCATCTGGAAGGGAAAGAGACCCCAAACAGCTAAAAGCATTCTAAAAAAGAACGAAGTGGGAGGATTAATATACCCTGACTTTAAAACTATCATAAAATAACAGTGGTCAAAATAGCATGTTACTTGCACAAAGACAGAAGCATTGACCAATGGAATCAAATCAAAAGTGCAGAAATACACCACCAAATCTATGGTCAACTGATTGTTGACAAGGCCCCCAAATCCTCTGATCTGGGACAAAATAGTCTTTTCAATAATTGGACATGGAAACTGGATATCAATAGCCAAGAGAATGAAAAAGTACTCCTATTTTACATTCCACACAAAAATTAACTCCACACAAAAATTAACTCAAAGCAGATCAAACACCTAAATATAAGAACTAGCACCATAAAGCTTCTAGAAGAAAATGTAGGGAAACATCTTCAAGACCTAGTAATAGGAGGTAGCTTCCTAAACTTTACACCCAAGGTACAAGCAACAAAAGAAAAAATAGATAAATGGGAACTCCTCAAACTCAAATGCTTCTGCACCTCAAAAAACTTTGTCAAAAAGGTGAAGAGGCAGCCAACTCAATGGAAGAAAATATTTGGAAATCACATATCAGACTAAGGTTTGATTTCTTGTATATACAAAGAAATCATACAACTCCACAACAAAAGAACAAACAACCCAATTATAAAATGGGCTAAAGATATAGGTAGGCATTTTTCTGAAGAGCGAATACAGATGGCTCAAAAGCACATGAAAAAATGCTCATTTTCATTGATTATAAGGGAAATACAGATCAAGACTACAATGAGATACCACCTCACACCTATAAGAATGGCTGCTATTAAACAAAAGAGGAAACTATAAATGTTAGAGAGGATGTGGAGAAACTGAGACACATCACTGCTGGTGGGAATGTATAATGGTGTAGCCACTATGGAAAACTGTTTGGCAGTTCCTTAGGAAACTAAATATCAAGTTTCCCTATGACCCAGTAATAGCACTACTTGGTATATACCCAGAAGAGCTGAAAGCAACGATACAAACAGATATTTGCACACCGATGTTCATAGCAGCATTATTCACAATTACCAAAAGATGGAAACAAACCAAATGCTCATCAACAGATGAGTGGATCAACAAAAGTGGTATATACATACAATGGGATATTATTCAACAGTAAGACAAAATGACGTCCTGAAGCACATGAGAAGAAGGATGAGCCTTGAGGACATAATGCAGAGTGAAATTAGCCAGACACAAAAGGATAGATACTGTATGATTCCACTTTTATGACCAGTTATAATCAAGGCTTATAATACAGTATATAGGGGACTTAGAAATATATAGAAACTAGACATAGGTGAACCGTTAGCTAATGAGGTTGAATTCCAATGTAAGAGAATAGACAGTAGCAAAGGTGATTCCCTAGTGGGTCTACAAGTAATATTATTGTATTGATGATGAGCAAGATTGAAAGGGGTTGTATAGACCTATTGTCCCACTGACTCTACTAGAAATATGAATGAGTTATTGTAAGAATTACTTCAAAGATATGATTCCAGTATAAACAGTGTTTAACTCCAGGGTACAGGGGGAAAACTGCTTTTACATGCTATGAGCTATGTTCAAAAGGAAACCATCAGCACTACCACAGCAACAGCAGAGGTAAATAATGGGGAGAAGGACAAGAGTTAAGAGGAGGTTTAGATTTCCTATTTGGCAAGGATCTGTTTATTGGTTTTCTTTCTCTTGGGAACAATAAATTATCTAAAATTGAGAATGTTGATGGACTGTGGACTTTGGGCCCTCTACATGATGCCCAAAGAATGTAGGTGGCTGAAGGATGCACAGATGTAGACTGGTGAACGACGTGAATTAACATGTGGGACATTTGGTGAAACAAAATAAGCCAGACACAAAAGAACAATGGTATGGTTACATTTAGAAAATGCATATAAGAAAACAGGGGCCAAGATCGTAAGCTTTTAGAGCAGACACATTAAGTCCAGAGTGGTGATTAATTTTTCTGGCGTTTGAGAGACTCTTTTATATATATAACCTGATATTTAGAGGTAAGAGTGAAGCGGAACAGGTTGGGGTTAAAATAATTCAGAACATAAGGGTAAGGAAGACAGTGTCTATATTTTAGAATCATACATACTCTTTGAGACCAATGGAAGAAGGTTTATTTGATCTGGAACTGAAATTTTCTGTAGTGCATAATCCAATTCAACCTATCTGTATAGCTCATTTGAATAACTGAAACACAGAGCGCACAGAATAAGAAAGAGGTCCTTTTAAACCTGTATAGATTATTGTAATGCCTGGAAACATCCTAGAGTATATTAAGCAGATAATCAAAAAGTATTGGCAAAGTCTCTTGAGGGAGGGGAGAAAGACTATGGAACTATTAAACCTTAACATTAGGGAATCTCCTGATACTGTGTCAAACTTTAGGGACACCCAAATCAATGGGCGATGCCCTTGATCCTGAAGCTTACTCTTGCAAAGCTTATGTAGGTAGTGGAGAAGCTTAGACTACCTATAGGCATGCCTAAGATTTACTTCTGCAGGACCTGTTGTTGCTCAGATGCGGCCTCAGTCTGTCTAAGCCCAACTCTGCAGGTGAAATCATTGCCCTCCCCTCTACATGGGACATGACATCTAGGGGTGAAAGTCTCCCTAGCGATGTAGGAGATGACTCCCAGGGATGAACCCAGACATGACACTGTGGAATCAACAATTCCATCCTGACCAAAAGGGGGAAAAGAAGTGTAATTAATAAAGTATCAGAGGCAGAGAGAGTTCAAATAGAGTCAAGAGGCTACTCTGGAGGTTGCTCTTACACAAGCTTCAGGCAGACCTTGCTACTTATGATAACCTGCCAATCCCCAACCAGGATCATTCCAGCCAATCCTAAAGAACACCTAGGGCAATATATAAGATTCCACAAGTGTTCCATACACTAGAGTAACTTTCCAGAAACTTACAACTTCCAGATGGGTCCCTGGTCCAGATAAGTCCTGAAACCTAGCCCAGCCTTTCCAGAACATAAGCTAGTTCCATCTCCCTACCCCATATAGTGACAGACCCTTCCAATATCAAACATTTAGAATTGCCGTAGCCCAAACAACCCTAAAAGAGGTATGGAAAGATCAAACGTGATGGTGGAGTTATACATAGAAGATAGGATTTAACAAATGAATATGAATGCTAAATCATTAACTTGATATCTCTTTTAGTCTCCAGTATTTTAGAGCAGCTAGAAGTAAAAACCTAAAATTGTGAAATTATAACCCATGTCAAAGTCTGAAATATGTTCTACAACTAATTGTGGTGCTGTGCTTTGAAATATATAGCTTTTTGATATATATGTTATTTTTCACAAAGAAAGAAGGAAAAAAAGTCAATTGTGACGATAAAAAAATATTTACGCCCTTTACTCTCCTTTATTCTGGAGCAGCTAGAAGGAAAAATATAAGAAGATAGTATGGTAGCTCATGACAAACTCTGGGATCGGTCCTGTAACTACTTGTTGAAAAGTGCTTTGAAAACTATTGCATTTTTATTTCTTTACTTTGTATATATGTTATATCATTTAGAAAGTTAAAAAAAAAGAAAAAATAATAAAAGCATATACATACACTTCCTCGAAAACAAGCAACAGGTTTTAGGCACAGAACAATCTCAGTCCTTACTTATGAAAAAAGAAAATCTCTTTCAATAAAACAAAATAAAATGCAAAAAAAATTAAATGTTTCTTATACGTAATATGGTTTAATAGATTAATAGTCATTTATAGGGGTATGTGCTTTGCATTTTAATAAATCCGTTTTAACTTTGCACCTTTGTACTATGATAATAAGACTAGCTTGCCTAATCAATAGGTTTTCTTTGATGGGGAAGAACTGCAAATTGAACCAAAAGGCTTGGTGTTTTTGTAATTTTTTTTTATAAAAAAATGATTTTTTTGTAAGTACAAAAAATCATCTTTCAACCTAACACTGTGGATCTTAACTCACCCATCCAAAAAAGGAAAAAGAATGCCTTTAAAGGGCCATTTAATTCTCCATTTATTCCTGCAAAGAAAGAAGCCATAGATGAATTGATAGGAATCTTACAATGGTATTTACTTAGAAACACTGTAATGTTGAAATGTTTTAAGAAGAATAACAAAGTTCAGATTTTCTCTGGATCGCTGGGCATGGGTGTGGGGGTAAGAAACTTTTACTGTTAATTAATCTGAAGTAGTTATTTGTGCCATTTGTATTAGTTCACCTCTTCCTTAATTTCTCTGTTCTTCTGTGGCACTCATGGTGTAAATCTGAGTAGAATATAGAGCCACTCAGAATTGCTTTCTAATGTGTTGACTCGGCTGATGAACTTCAACAAAGTATGATTAAGTCAAGAGGCAAGCCTAATAAAGTAAGAAGTCAACAGACCTCAGACTATCTTGCCAAGAAGTTTGGCACTTTTCTTCAACTTCTGAGTAAAATCTCAAGTAGAAAAAATGAAGAACCAAAGAGAATTTGATAGCATTGTATCATATGAATCCTGGTAACAAACTTGATATATGTGGCTGTTGAAGATTTAGGAATTTTTTCTCACATAAAGGGGGAATAAAAAAAATGTTGGATGGTGGACATGAAACTCAGAGGTGCCTCCCCAGTTGGTTGTGGTGTTTTAAGGAGGGTACACTGAATGTACAACTCTGCAAAAAATACATGACCAAACATGGCAAACATTATTTTACAAAGATCTTGGTGCTATCCACTGAAGGCAAAGGAAGAAACAATGAGACAATAGGATGATGTTAATGCTGATGGTAGGTAATAAATAAACAACTATTTACTATGAGCCAGGCACTTTGTGAAGCCTTTTCCATGATTCAATTCCACTTACTTCTCACAAAGAACTATGGGAGAGGTTGTTATATCACCTGTATTTTATAGAGAAGGATACTACCCAATCTACACAAACCACAGTAAAGCCCAATCTTCACATTAAAAAAAAACAGACAGACATAAAAATATTTGTGCGATCTATATCATTACATTCTTCATGACTAAATAATAACGGGCAATCTTAAAGATGTATTTTAAGCCATCTAAAATTACTGATTCTTAAATGAACCAACTAAAAATCTATTATGAGTAAACACAATTAAAGATACATGAAAGAATTTGAATTGTACCTACAAGTGGCCTGTGCCATGGTCTGAGATGAAGAGGGAGCACTTCCTCAGGTAAGATATTTTGTAATTACAGAAGTAAAATATGTTTATTATAAAAAAAAGTTTTGGAAATGTGTAAAAGCATAAAGAGGAAAAGACCAAATGCAAAAAATCACATCTAACCTGAATAACCACTGTTAACAGGTCAGTACATATATCCTTTAAACCATATGAATATATACCTGCTTTTAAAAATTTCTTACAAAATTGGGTGTACATGGCTTTGCAATCTGATTTTTTGGCTTAATAAAAGCTTTAAACAATTTCCCTTCACAGTAAAAATTTTTCAAGATGATTCTCAAGGCTCCTTGGAATCAAATCATATGAAAATGTCATAATAAATTTAAGCAAATCCCTGGTATTGGACTTTCAGAATAACCACACTTATTGTATTAATCTGTAGACATGCCAAGTATTTTCCTTAGGATGAATTCCTGGAAGTGGAATGATTAGGTCAAAAGACAGGACTTTTGACCCTTGATGCGTGCTTCTTTGTCACAGGCCTCCCCGACTGAATAAGTATGTCACTTAGTGCAGTAACTCATTGGTAGGGCAGTGGTGGTTGGCAGAGTCACCCTCCCAACTTCGCCTCCCATCCTGTCAGCACTGGGTTGGAGGTGAAAGGGAGATGCCACCAGCTCTCTGGTCTCCCGGATGAGCTGTCCTCCAATCTCGCCGTCCTCCCACTCTTCCCCATAGCCACTCGGCTGCTTCATCAACCCTGCCATATTGTCCCCCTCTGAACCCTGATGCTTTATCTCTTGTCAGCCAACAAGAAATCTCCCTCTTCTTCCTCATGACCTTGGGCTTTCACAAGCATGCAGCCTCTCACGGCACAGGTCTCTCCTCCAGATCACTGGCCTCTTCCTCAGATTGTAAAGGCAGGGCTAGAGGCAGACACCATGTGGTTTGGTGGATGGTCAGACAGTGTCCCCCAAGATTCTGGCTGGGCGTCTTTTTCCCACGTCCTCTGAAAACCGGACAGCTGGGACGACAGGAGGACGAGGAAGGTCCCCAGGGCAGGAGGGCCTAAAGCCACAAGCCAGCCCTGCAGCACTGACCCAGATAAAGTAGTGTCCCCAGGGAAACGTGGGATGGATAGGAGGTGCGTCCATTCCAATACCTAGCTGCTCACACCTTTAGAGCACCATACTTTTCCTTTTTTCTCTCTCTTTTCTTTCTTTTAACCCATTTGAAAGGCAAAAATATTTCACTGTTGTTTCGGATTTCTTTGATTACTAATGAGGTTGTGCATTTTTTTAATAATTCACTTCCAAAATTCTGATTATATAACCCAGATCCTTTGAAAAAAGATTCACACCACTTAGAAATACACAAAGAAATCAAAGTCTGTCATAATTTCACCATCAGAAGAAATCATTTTTATATATTTCTTGCCTGAATTTCTCCTTTGCAAATATGTACAAACATAGATAAATATCTTTTATGCCAAAATATGTAGAACTAAGCTTATCTCATTATTTCTGATAGCTGCAGAACAATTTTGCACAATGAATACCATAATTTATCCGACCAGTTCTATGTTAGTGAACTTTTAGCTTTGTCTCCAATATTTCACATGAATAATGGTGCTACAATAACGATCATTTCACATAAATCCTCATGCAATTGTGGAAGCTTTTCTGTAGGATAAATTTCTAGAAGTGTATGTGTTGGGTTTATATATATTACAGGGCTTGTACTCTGTAAGTTTGCTAATGTGAAATTCCATGTTCACCGCTTTATCCCCTTTACCTAAAACAGTAACTGGGACTATTGTAAGTACTCAATGAATATTTTTGAGTCAATTCATGAAAATATTTTCCCAAGTCCTCCAAAAATTTTGTACAATTTACCCTACTGTCAAATTTGTATTAAAGTCCCGTTTGCTTTCTTCATTGCCATACTAGAATTTATTACATTTTCTGATTACCAATCTAAAAAATAAAAGAGCTTCTTACCTCGTTTTCTTTTGCATCTCTCATATTTATCACCATTAATATAGTTAATGTTTCTTTTTCCCATTTTCATTGAGTTATTCCAGTGAATAATTCATTTATTTCATTGAATTAAAGTATGTGTACTTATGTCTATTAAATACTGCAAATAGTTCTAATTTATTTTTTATATTAATGTTAAGTTTGCATTTAGTCAAATATGACTATCGTTTCGCCATGGCTCCTATGATTCTCTCATAAAAGGAAAGGTCTTTGCCATCCAAAAATTACAAAAAAAAATACACCTCTATATTTCCTTTTTGAGCATTGTTTTTGGTAGTGTGATATATGGCCCTAGTTTGTCATAAGTTTTTTTTTTCATTTTAATATTTTTATTCATAATTTTGTGTGTTTCTCTTGGGTTGATTATATTTTTCTTATCTATTGATGGAGATATTTATCTAGTAAGAGTATTTCCAGTCATGACTGTTCATGTTGTAAATGTCAGAAAGCCAACTTAAAATTTCAGAAAAGGGAAAACTTCTAGACATCAAAGGAATATATTTCAAGGCTGACTAAATCCTAGCATCCAAACAATGTCACCAGGGTTGCATCTATTTCTTGTCTTGGATTCTCTCATATTAGTGTGCTCATTCTCTTTTACTTCAGACAGTTTCCTTCATAGGATGAAGATACTGGAAGAAAGGATTGCCAACGGCCATTCCAGACTTACATCATCCCCATTTAGCAATCCCAGATCAAAGAGACCAGCCCTGTGCCCCACCCTCCACCCCGCCCCTCAGCCCCACAATCCTGTTTCACTGTCCCACTTACAGGAAGACTCCCTCGTCCTGCCTCGGGTCATGGGACAACCTGTGGGACGCCCTGCGACCTAGGATCAAGGGGTATATGGCTGGCCAGCCCTGGGTCATGAGTGGAGACTCAGGGGAGAGAATAACGGGAGGATTCCTGTCAAAGTGGGGTGAGGTGGTTTCTCAGAAAAGGCTGGAATGGGAGTGGTGCTGTGGCTGGCCCCAAAATGGAGAAATGTTAGTGGACACACAAAATGATCAAGTGTTGAACACAGGCATTCACCACTTCTGACATAAAAGTATTGAAAATAATTTTCCCAGTCATCACTTTGGATTTAACCTATGTTTATGCTGTATTTTAAAATAACATTTCAAATTTATGTTGTCAGTTTATTCCATTTTTTTCTAGGGTTAATTTCTTACTTATACATTTATAGGTGTCATACAGAATAGTTGCAGGCTAAGACAGGAAACATATGTAATCATTGCCTGAGCTGCTTAATTATGAGATGTGGATATGTTTAAATTTCCAGTAAGGATGGGATTTAGGGACTGCAGTTAGTGAATTGAGAGCACCTGGGTTTGCTCTTACAAATAAATCAAAGCTTTCTCATTATTTTGTGAGCTGAAGGATGTATGAGAACAAATCTACAGGAGGAATGGGCAAAGACTGGATGGGCAGGAGCAGTTGGTTCTTGAGAGAAGCTAGAGTAGAGGAGTTTTTAAACATTCCTTTTGGGTAGAACTTACAAGTGAAAATATTTATATTTATATATTTATATTTATATATTACAAGTGAGATATTTATACAAGAAATTCCATTAGACATAGACAAGAGGCTTGGGTTTAAGAGAAGGATTGGAGAAAGAGGAAGAGGGAATTTGAAGAGACTGGTGCACCTCTCAGAAAGCCACAAAAGGCAGTAGAAAAACTCACTGGAATCACACAAAAAATCACTGGATATACACAAAGCCTGGAAATAGCAAGACCTGAGTTTAAAGTAGATTCTGCCATTTACTGGACATGTGAAATTGGGCAAGTATTTTAACCATGTGAAGATTTAGCTCTATTTCGGCAAATTGGCGTAAGTCATAACTTACCAGGGTATTAAAATGGAATCAGTTAACCCTCTGTTTTCAACTGAAGCTGAAAACAGAGACTCGCGGAGAGCGGTAAGTGGATCCAGTTTTGTGGGGTTTAAATCCCCACAAAGGGACTGGGGGGATTTAGTAGAGACTTTCTGGAGAGAGTTGGTAGCTGTGCTTCTCCCCTGCACTAGGAGAAGGGAATTCAGAGTTCTCTCGTCTTCCGCTCAAGACCAAAATGAGGATCCTTGAAGATGCCACTTGGAGAGGGTAATGTCTGTAGATGTAAAGGGGAGCTGGGGTGGGGAGGCAGCTCTCTCTCATGAGGCACTGCAGGTGAGAGGCCCCCAGCAAGAAGAGCTAGAAGTTGGGGAGTCTGTGAGAAACCCTAAAAGTGCCCTATGAGAAAAAGTACACCTACAAGGCCCAGAGACCCCAGTGTCAGCTCAGGAAAGAATCAGTCAAGTAAGAACTTTCCTGCCTGTTTCTTCTCTCACCACCAATTGTGTCTAAGCTGCATCACTCTACATAGAGATGGGATGGGTTGAAAGGACAGAGTAAGGCCAATTCGGCGGTGGGCATGTGAATACCTTCTGTGACCTCCTGAGACTTCAACAGACACCCAAACTCAAACAACCTGAGTGTGAGTGAAATTCTGTGGGAGACATAGGAGAGCCTTTCACGATGAGGCTGATGCAGATCAAACAGGTGTAGCATGGGTGGATGTACAGAGACTCCGCAGACAGCCAGGTCATGAGAGGTGCTTCCTCCAAGTTTGTCAGCTCTGACCAAGAAGTCGGGACGGTTTGATTGCCTGTTCCAGATTCAGTCTGGCAAGTTTAAGGTAACCTTTCAAGTACAATGCACCTAGGACTGCCAGGAATTGACCCCCAACAATTATCTTGTTCTAGGAGTAGTCTAAGCCTCATTAAATTCCTTCCCTTCCTGGATGCAACCTGGGCTCCCTCTCCCTCTCTCCTAGCCATGGGGACACCCACACCAGCCCCAATGCCCCCCTCACCAGTGCCAAGTATTTAGTCTCATAATGCAAAACCTGACAGAGTCCTTGAAAAACTGCGAGTTCATTTCTTCACAACCACTTATTCAGCTGCTCATATGTCTGACACTGTGGTACATGTTGGGGATGCTAGAAAAAAATGTGTCTCAGCTTTAGTGTGCTTGTCACTGGGGTGCAGAAACAGGCAGCCAAAGACAATTGTGAGGGAATGAGAAAATTATGATAATAATATATATTTAAATTGCTACAGGATCACTAAGTACAGAGAAATTTATTCTTCCATAGAGTTTGGGAAAAAACTACATAGAAAAAAAAATCTTACCTGAAGAACCAATTCAACCCCCATTTCACCACTGCCAGCATCTGTCTTGGGATCAGTGGTGACCAAGCAGCAGGAGCGTGTCGTCCCTTTATCGTCCATCAGGCTGCTGGGTCTGCTACCCCTTGAACAAAATGCTTCCCTCATGTTGACGTGGGAAAAATGCAGGTACCGTGTGACTCCTTCCATCCTCAAACAGCTGCCTTACTGATCCCACTACTATGTTCAAAATGCTACTACCAGTGTCATCCCTCTGAAATTACACCACCACGGTCAGAAGGCCACAAAAAGAGCATTTTTGCCTCAGGCAGTCAGGATGTATGTCCTTTGGGTGTTTGTACAAATATGATGCATCTCAGCATCAGCGGTGTGGGCAGCTGGTAAACTCAAGAGAGCCTGGTGCTGGGGAGCGGGTCTCTGGGCGGGCAGCCTCAGTGAGTCCTGCCTCGCCCATCCTGCTTAAACCACTGAGCCTGGTGCTTCATCCACTGAAATGTAGATGTGGTGGACACTGAATGCCTAGCACCTTATAAGCATTCAGTAACTGCATGGTCTTTATCAGGTAAAGGTCTAAAATGAAAGATCAATGGGAAGCCATTCCAAAGAAGGAAGAAGTATATGGGAGAAGAAGGCAAAGGCAAGAGTTTTTAAAAGAAAGAAAAAAAGAATTTAAGACTTTTGTACAGAATTCTAGGAAGAAGGATTCTTTGGGATTCAGGGTGTCCTCTTTTAGAGCTATGTTGTACTTAAAATTTTCCAACTGAGAAGAAATAGGGGCAGAAAGATTCAAGCTTCTTCATAAAACTATAAAACCTATCTTCAAAATTGAACTGTGAAGCGAATCTATGTACTCGTGATTGCTACTCTACAGATTCCTTGCATTATTATAGGTGGATATATCCTTTCACTTAGACACAAGCATAGACAAACAAACGTACACACCGAACCACCATATAAAAGGCGTGGACAGACAACAGTATAGGCCTCAGCATGTATCTCTTATCTACAATTTCATTCTCACTCAATTTTTATAAATCTATAGTTATTATCTGCATGACCATTAATGTCCCAACTCCCCCATATCATTTTATGAAGCTATTTGAACTATTTTATTAACTAAAATCTTTATCATATCTGTTATATAAATAAGTTATTAAATGAAAATTTCAATTCTTAATTTAATGGTTTCAAGTGATATTTATATATTTATACACTAAAATGCTTATCATCTTAAGAGTGCTGCTTCACACTAGCTGAGTAATTTTTATTCTCAAAATATTCTGCCCAACCAAGCTCAGCAGAATTCCAACATTCATAAAATGCTGTTACCAAATTTGGCCTTCAGCACCAGGCAAGAACAAAAAGCAAAATTACTAACACTCTTAGAGCCAAAAGACTTTCACTTTCCTTTCCCAAACTACTTACTTTTTCCTGAGATGAATGGACGGTCAGTGGGTACTGTGCAATGATTAAAACTTCAAATAAGGAAGTGTGACCCCTAGTGTTGGCCTTTAGAAACCAAATTCATATAAAACCACCTAACTCTAAAAATGTGGGTAATCATTTACATGCATTATAGAATAAGTAAAAAGATTTCATATATTTATGTTAATTGTCTGCAAATGCATAAATCAGTATTCAGATATTATTGTAATGCTTTGTGAAAACCTTCCCAATGACAACACGGTACCTCCCACATAAACTCCCCTTTACTCACAGCAAGTGTACAACTCAAAAAAGAATACAATCACAAGAAAAGGCACAAGATTTGTTTGAATAGTAAAGAGAACTAGCCAAGGAAAAAATAATGCTGAAAACATTAACCCTACCCTTCAAAGCGTCTTCTACCTGCATTGTCTTAAGCCACAGCATTAGACTTGTGTGAAGTATTTAGGAAGGAAAGCTTGACAGAACCATTTACTTCCTTACTAGTATTGCATTTAAAATGCACCTTCAACAGGTCAAGGTTACCAGTCCCACAGAAAAAGGAAAAGAGTACAGTTTAAACACCTGTCACTTATGACAAAATGGAATGAAGTGAGAGGTCAAAGTGACTTACTGCATCATTTGAACTCACTGTCACTCATAAAGCGGATATTTTGGCAAACAGGGGACATGCTAGGACAGGGAACTGCATATACGATATAAAGGGAATTCTTCTTGGGGAAAAGATGAAGTTTGTACGAAAGGCCTGCATTTCTTTCCTATTAAATTTTATTGGTGTTATTAACTAAGGCGCTTGACTGGCTCTGGCATGGCACCAGCACGGGATTAAGCAAAAATTAGACATATAATGCACTCATTTTAAGTTTCAGTTGCCAACATGATATAAGAGTAGCTTAGGCAAAGTTTGTGCTGAGGTCAGCTCAGCCACTTTCCTTTACTCAGAAAGACGATAAGGGAAAATATACAATGACCAGGGAAATAAAGATGAGAAGGAAACTGAATATGGTGATGAAATTGCCAATTTAATAAGATAGGTAGAATTTAAAAGGACAATAGAACTTTATCTATTAATAATGACTGCTGACATGTCAACCATCACCCATACAACACAAGTAGCTCTTACTGTATGGATTTTTTTTTCTTGCTTTGTTCTAATGCTTCCATCAAAAGAAAACACATTTTGCTTGTTGAGACTAGCACAGCTGGCATCTTAAGCTTTCTAAGAGCCAGCTCACAATTCATCTCAGTCATTTAAATGCCCACACTTTACAGGTGGCCCTAAATTTTGCACAAATTGTGTTTTCCTTTTTATTTTTCTCCTATGTCCTCTGACTTGACCCTGTTGGTGCTCCTTCCTTTTTATTAAGAAAGGTGTGCCTGAATGGTGAGAACGGGGAGAAATTCAACTTCCCCAAGTTGAATTCTTGATATTCTCACAAGCAGTGTGGACAACCAAAGCTATAAGCTGAGCCCCCAGTCTTGGGGCTTGTTCATATGAAACTTAACCCCACAAAGGATAGGTCAAGTCTACTTAAAATTTAGGCCTAAGAGTCACCCCCAGGAGGGCCTCTTTTG
>PVIY010016142.1:0-52288 GCA_004026745.1 Myrmecophaga tridactyla | reverse complement strand
TACATACCAGAGCTAAACTGCATACATCCCAAATGCCTTTCCCTTAGAAAATAATAAAGCTCTATCTTATTTAGGCCAATCCTTATATTAGCTAATGCAGTAAATCACTGTAATTCATGCTAGGAAATAGTAAGTGTTATTACATAGGTACAAATACAGGGTCATGAGAATATAGGAAGGGGAGAATGTGATTATCAGAGAAGTCTTGAAGAAGAGGTGGTATGCAAACTAGGCTTGTTAAGTTGGGTAGGATTTAATGATGCAGAGACTTCCAGTATTGGAAACATGGGACCAAGAACTTGGAAGTAGGAAAGATGAGTGGTTCAGTTTAATTGGATTATAAGGGCTATAATGGGAATTGGACTAAGGGGGCTAGAAAGGGAATTGGGCTATCCTGGCCTTAGAGTTGGAAAGCTAATTTTAACGTTGAATGCCAGGCTCAAGAAATTTGGACTTCATTATTCAGAGAATAAGGAGTCACTGAAGATTTATTTGATGAGGAATGATATGATTCGAGTTGAACTTCAGAATGATAATTTGTGGGTGGAATGTATGAAAGATTGGGGTAAGTGGGAACTGGAAGCAGAGAGACCAGTTAAAAAAAAGACAATTGCAGTAATTCACAGAAGAGGTAATGACTTGAAAGCTGTATTCCACTACATGCAATGGCTATTTCGCCTGTAAAGTGGAATCTTTAATATTTTCCTTATTTCTACTTTTCCGTTTGATTTTGGAATTCTCATCCTGCAGCTTGTAACTTGGCATTTTGTCTTCTGAAGACTTAATCCCATAATGGGGAAAATCCTACAGGCAAGTACATAGAGCTCACACTGAGTGATCAAGGAATTGGGGGAGTTTCAAAGGTAGAATAAATCACCTGTTGGAGATGGATGATACTCACCAGGCAAATGGAAACACTGACCAATAGGGAAACTTCCAGTCTCACCTTTTATAAGACTTAAATATTTCACAACTAAAATCGAAAGTTTCTAAGGAAAAAGTTAAACTTGGCATTTGAATGTTGAGACATCCTATATTCAAGTACTCGATTTGACTACCAAATGAGTAGTCAAATTGTGCTATCCATACCATTTAAAGTAAACATCTATGTTTATTATGTGAACAGGAATTTAAAAAAAAACAAAACAAAAATTCTCGGCAAAACCTCTTGTGATTTCAACATTGCTGCATATTTTACATGTATTTTAGCTACCAAGTTGTTTAGTTCTTCATGTTTTTTCCAAAACAGTCCCATTTTTTTCTTAAGCTGGAATTTAGCCCATAGTCCTGCTCATGATAACCAGAACTCCAGTTCATTTGCCATTGTTCCAGCTGGTCCTTAGCTGAAATAATTTAAATAGTGTTTCCAAATAGCCTGTCTAGTTTAGTTGCTATTATTTTTCCCAGACTAGAGGCGGCGTGGTTTATAAAACATCCTTCTAGTTTCCCCACAATGCCAGATTCATAATCCACTTTCTCAGTCCGCAGAGCAAGATAATATATCACTGATCAAAAAATTGCTACCAGCTTCCTACCATGAGCAAGCTAGTGAGGAAGGCAAGGGGGTGAGTTGTGAATGCAAATGTAACTCCTGTCCATTGACTCTTGAGCCTGAGCTGTAGAAAAAAATAAAAAACAAAGATCTTTTTCTAAATTTTCCCAGAGTCTTACAGGAGCTCTGTCCATATGAATTCTAGAATAACTCTGGGGGTCCCCGGCAGGGGTCCCAAGCGCCTTACTGGTGCCTCTCCACCACTGTGCTCCTGTTTCTGTCTTATAGCTCTGGTGCCCAGTGATGCCTGCCATCCTGGAGTAATCTGATGTCCTCTCTTCCTCCGTTCCTCCGTGTTGGTTGATCTACATCCATTTTGAGATCATTGGTATCTTTGCTTCACCAGACTCCAACTGGCCCGTTTGCTAGACCTGTGCTACACAGACTGCAAAACCGAGTTGTTTGGGGGGATCACCATGTTTCAAAGATGTTCTAATGTTAAGGAAATAAAAATTAGATTTCCTTTTAATTTTTGTCTTCTAATACTGGCCCATAAGAACTGACTGGAGGGACTAGATCAGATCCAGCCTCCACTCTTTTAGTCTCACTGTTCTTGGACCAAGATTGCCCTACCCAACACTTTCTTCTTTCCTTAGATTGAGTTCTTTTTCATAAGGTTTCTTAATCTCTCCTAACTGCCCAAATATACCTGAATCCTTGGGAGAAACAGCTGAGAAAGAGAAGTTGGAATTGAAACAATGAAACTTTAGCAGTCCTTTCAAAAGCCTCCAGCTCCCATACTATGAGACATGGGTTGTTTATTTTGGACATTATCCATGATGCCCAATGGATGGAAGTCAACAAAAGGTACAATGACCGAGAAGCAGAAAGGTGAAGAAGGCATGTACATATGATGGAATATTATGGCTACAGAAAGGAATGAAATAGTGAGGCAGGCAATGAGGTAAATGAACTTTGAGGACATTATGTTGTACAAAATAAGCCAGAAACAAAAGGGAAAAAAATATTGTATGGTCTCTTTTAGAGAATACTTAAAAACAATTGGGGCTTAAATTGTAAGCTCTCATAGCAGACATTTATTCCTGAGCTTAAATGGTATTTCTAGACTCTGAGATGCTATGCTATATGTATATAAGCTGGCATTTCCCTGGAATTTTGGGTACCTCTGAAATACCCAAGACTCAGATCTGGAGTTCTGCAGCTCTGAAAGTCAGCATTGCTACATACAACAACTATTTTAAAGAAACCAAAAAAGAGATTAGGCTTCAATTAGAGATGAAAACAAAGCCAATCTGGTCAGGACTAAGGTAAATCACAATACAGGGTAAAGGATGACAATATCTGTATTTTAGAACTTCACCTACTATATGAGACCAAAGGAAGGGAGCTTTATTTAGTCCAAAACCTAAATTTTCTGCAGCACACAATCTAACCCAATCTGTCTGGATAGTTCATTTAAAAAACACAAACACATGGAACCCAGAATGGGAACAAGGGCTTGTAATTCTGTACAGCTTAATGTAATACCTGGATACATCCAAGAGTATGTTGGGCAGATAATTAAAAAGTACTGGCAAAGTCTCTTGAGGGATAGGAAAAAAGATTTGGAATTATTAAATTTTCCCACCTGGGAAATCCCTGATAGTCTCTCAAACAGTAAAAACTCCCAAGTTAATAGGCCAAGTCCCTGAGTTTGAGGCTTGCTCTTACGAAACTTATTTCTGTAGAAGAGAAGCTAAGCCTACTGACAATTATGCCTAAGAGTTACTTCCAGAAAACCTCTTTTTTTTTTTTTGCTCAGATGCAGCCTCTCTTTAAGTCCAACTCTGCAAGTAAAATCACTACCCTCCCCGCTACGTGGGACATGACATACAGGAATGTGACTCTCCTGACATAGGACATGACTCCCAGGGATGAGTCTGGCCCTGGTACCATGGGATTGACAATGCCTTCCTGACCAGAAGGGGGAAAAGAAATGTAACAGAATGAGGTTTCATTGTCTAAGAGAGTTCAAATAGAATTGAGATGCTATTCTAGAGGCTTCTCAAGCTTCAGCTATGAATTGCTAATTGCTACAGTTTGCCAAGCCCCAACCAACATCATTCCTGCTAACCCTACAGAACATCCAAAGCTCTATCCAAGATCCTCCAAAAATTGCACACACTAAGTTTACTTCTCAGAAACCTAAAACCTTTAGAGGGTTCCTAGGCCAGATATGTCCTGAAACTCAGAAGTGCCAATCTCTCCAAGAACTTCAACCAGTTCCATTCCCCTATCTCAAATTATTGGCACCCTTTTTCAAAATGGAAAAAGTTAGAATAGGCATAACCAATTATCCCTAAAGATTGGGAGAAGAATAAAAGGAATGGAAAGAGTTATAACAGAGAAGCTAGGATTTAACAAATGAGTATGACTACTAAATCATTATATTGATATTTATTTTTAGTCTCCAGTGTCTTGGAGCAGCTAGAAGGAAAAACTTGAAATTGTGGAACTGTAACCCATACTAAACTTTGGAATCTGTTCTATAACTACTTGTTAAAAATCTTTTGCTTTTTCTGGGGGCACAAATGAAATCAGAAAGAAAGATAGACGATAAAGACTGAGACGGTGTAATCTAGGAATGCCTAGAGTGTATAATGATAGTGACTAAATGTACAAATTAAGAAAATGTTTTTGCATGAGGAAGAACAAAGGAATGCCATTACCGCAGGGTGTTGAAAATAGATGGTAATTAATATTTAAAATTTTTAACTTATGTGTGAGACTAAAGCAAAAGATGTTTACTTGGTACAAAATTTATATTTTGACTAGTGCAGCTCCTATATAACTTATGCAGACAGCCTAATTGAACACCATAAGTACATGGAACCTTGAATAGGGCATGAGATTTTGTTGGTTTGCCCAGAGTGATGCCCTGATAAATCCCAGAGTGATTTGAACAGTGAATAAAAGTATTTGCAAAGTCCTCTTCCAGGAATAGTGAGAAAGGGGGAAAATTCAACTTCCCCAAGTTGAATTCTTGATATTCTCACAACCAGTGCGGACAACCAAAACTATAGGTTGAGCCCCAAATCTTGGGGTTTGTTCATATGAAACTTAACCCCCACAAAGGCTATGTCAAGCCTACTTAAAATTAGGCCTAAGAGTCACCCACAAGAGAACCTCTTTTGTTGCTCAGATGTGGCCTCTCTCTCTCCAGCCAACCCAACAAGCAAACTCACTGCCCTCCCCCTGTCTATGTGGGACATGACTCCCAGGGGTGTGGACCTTCCTGGCAACATGGGACAGAAATCCTAGAATGAGCTGAGATTCAGTATCAAGGGACTGAGAAAACCTTCTTGACCAATAGGGGGAAGAGCGAAATGAGACAAAATGAAGTGTCAATGGCTGAGAGATTCCAAACAGAGTCCAGAGGCTATCCTGGAGGTTATTCTTATGCATTAAATAGATATCACCTTGTTATTCAAGATGTAGTGGAGAGGCTGGAGGGAACTGCCTGAAAATGTAGAGCTATTTTTCAGTAGCTATGCTTCTTGAAGATGATTGTATAATGATATAGCTTTCACAATGTGACTGTGTGATTGTGAAAACCTTGTGTCTGATGCTCCTTTAATCTACCTTATCAACAGATGAGTAAAACATATGGAATAAAAATAAATAATAACGGTAACAAATGTTAAAATAAATTTAGATTATTAAATTTGATCACAAATACTAGTGATCAATGAAAGGGAGGGGTAAGGGGTATGGTATGTATGAATTTTCTTCTGTTTTCTTTTTATTTCTTTTTCTGAATTGATGCAAATGTTCTAAGAAATGATCATGATGATGAATATGCAACTATGTGACGATATTGTGAATTATTGGTTATATGTGTAGAACGGAATGATCAAAAATTAAGAATGTTTGCATTTGTTTGGTGTTCTATTTTTAAAAAAAAATTTTAAATTAATTTAAAAAAAGAAAAAGAAAAAAAAATCTATTGCTTTTTGATTAGAAGCAAGACAATGTATGGAATAGTCACAGTGCCCTGAGCAATGGACTAGACTAACTTACATTTAGGAAGAATCATAGCCAACAATACTCAAAAGATGGTGTATTTGAACCCTTATCTTATCACTCTAAAAAAATCAGGATATGACTCCCAAACTGCTGTTATTTCAGATGCCTTCTAGAGTAGCTGGCTTCTCATAACAGGACTTGAGCTTCCTACCCCCACTTGTTCAGGTGAAGACTTCTGGATGAAAGTGCAATTCAGGAGATCAGGAAAGCTCTCCAACTCTGGTCCCCATTATCCCTCAGCATCCAGAGTCAAGCTTCAATCACTCAAATGTCTGTGTTTTCTTAAGTTTTAGATATTAAAACAATCTTAACATTCCTAAGGTAAGCGCCATTTGGTCATTATATACCACCTTTTTAGATAGTGCTAGATTAAATTTGCTATAATTTTGTTTCTTTATTATGTCCTTGTCAGCTTTTGTTAAGAACCTGAGTTAGGAAGGGCTTTGAATTAGGAAGGGCTTCTTCCTACCCTTATGTTGTGAAAGGTGTGAAATCTTGGCAGTATGTCTTCCTCTGATGCTTCATAGAATTCGCCAATGAATCCACTTGGTTGCAGAGTTTTCATTAGGAGAAAAGTTTTTTATTCTATTTTCAATTCTTTAAACAGACACAGGGCTATTCTTATTTTCTATTTCTTTTTGTGTCAGGTATATTACATTTTGTCTTTTAAGGAATTTGATCATTTCATTTAAGAGGTCAAGTTTATAGGCATAAAGTTGTCCATAACATTTTCTTATTATCCTTTTAAAGAAAATTTGCATTTCATCAATTTGTATCCCTTGTTTTTCTTAATTAAACTGCATTAAGATCACTGTAGCTTATCATGCAGTTATAAGAAAAAATACACTGAGAAGCTGTGTACACTTAGTCTACTTTCCCCCAATAAAACATCTTGCAAGAATATAGCACAATATCACAATTAGGATAATGACATTGTTATAGACAAGATACAAAACGTTTCCATCACCACAAAGATCCCTCGAATTCCCCTTTTATAGCCACACCCACTTTCCTTCTGGCATAAACTCTGGCACGCAATAATCTGTTTCTCCATTTCTATGATTTTGCCATTTCAAGGATATTATGTAATTGGAATCACATATAGGTCAACTTTGGGGATTGTGTTTTTTCTTGACTCAGAATAAATTCTCTGGGCAGTCATCAGGTTGTTGTATGTATCAATTGTTCATTTCTTTTTTATTGCTGAGTAATATTCCAGTATGGATGTACCACAGTTTGTTCGACCATTTATCTGTGGAAATGCAGCCGGATTGTTTCCAGTTATTGTGAATAAAAATACTATATATTGAGAAATCACATACCATGTAATCATCCAAATTGTACAAAATTTTTGGAGGCTCTGTTTTTACAGGGCTGTGAAAAAAAAAATACTAGAAACATTTCCATATAGAAGTTTTCACTTCTTAGAAATCAATGCCCAGGAGTACAATTGTATGGTAGCTGCTTGCTTAGTTTTTTTCAGAAATCGTCAAACTATTTCTAGATTGGCTGTACCATTTCATATTTCTACCACTGATATACATTGATCTATTTTGTCTGTATCTACATCAGTATGTGGTGTTGTCACTATTGTGTATTTTAGTCATTCTGAGAACTGGGTCGTATCTCATCATGGTTTTAACTTATATTCCCCTAATGGCTAAAGATGCTGAATAACTTTTCATGTGTTGACTTGCTATCTAGACATGTCCGTGAAATCTCTTCATGACTTCTGCTCATTTTATAATTAGATTGTTTGTGATTTTACTCTTGAGGTTTTATTCTATTTGCATTTTGAATTAGAGAAGCTGTAGGGTTACAGAAAAATCATGTAGAAAATATGAGTCACACATACCTTACTCATACAGTTCCCCTATTATTGATACCTTGTATTAATGTGACACTTTTGTTACAGTTGATGAAATATTATATAATTTTATTATTAACTCTAGTCCATAGTTTACATTAGGGCTCACTCTTTTTATTCTACAGTAATTTTTAAAAATTTGGTTTTTCAATAACTTATATACAACCTAAAATTTCCCATTTTAATCACTTTCAAATATACATTTCAGATGTGTTGATTACTTTCACAGTGTTGTGCTACCATCAGCACTGTCCATTCCCCAAATTTTCCATCACTCTAAACAGAAACCTTATATTAATCCAACATTAACCCGTCATTTCCTACCCCATCCCAGCCCCTCATAACCTGTATTCTACTTTCTGACTCTATGGATTTGCTTATTCTAATTATTTCATGTCAGTGAGAGTACAACAAAATATTTGGTCTTTTGTTTCTGGCTTATTTCACTCAACATGATGTCTTCGAGTGTCATTCATGTAGACGCATATATCAGAATTTCACACCTTTCTTTCTTTTTATGGCTGAATAGCATTCCATTATATACATACTGTTTATTCATTCATCTATTGATGGACAACACTTGGTTTGTTTAAATTTTTTTGACACTTTTGAACATAGGTGTGCAGATATCTTTTTGAGTCCTGCTTTCAGTTTTGGATATATACCCGGAATTGGGAATGTCAAATCATAAGGTAATTTTATAGTAAACATTCTGAAAAACAGCCACCTATTTTCCATAGCAGCATCCCCATTGTACATCCCCACCAAAAGTGAATATGTTCTACTTCTTCACAAGCTGCCCAACACTTGCTATTTTCATTTTTTTTAATACCCATTCTAGTGGGTATGAAATAGTTTCATTCGTGGTTTTGATTTCCATTTCCCTAATGCTAATGATGCTGAGCATCTTTTCCTGCATTTATTGGATATTTGTATATCTTCTTTGGAGAAATGTCTGTTTAAGAGTTTTGTCCATTTTAAATTGGGTTGCTTGTCTTTTTGTTGTTGAGTTGTAGAATTTCTTTATATAATCTTAGTATTAAACCCTTATTGGGTATGTGGTTTCCAAACATTTTCTCCCATTCTGAAAGTTGTCTTTTTTAATTTCATGATAAAATCTTCTGATGGACAAGAGGTTTAAATTTTGAAGATTCATTTATCTATATTTTTTGTTGCTCGTGCTTCATTCTTCTTTCTCAAGATGCCTTTGACTAGTCAGGGCCCCTTAAACTTCCATGTGAACTTGAAAATTGAGTTTTCCATTCCTGTAAAAAGAGCTGCTTGAATTTTGATTAGGATTGTGTTGAATCTATAAATTGCATTGTGTAGAACTGACATCTTAACAATATTTAGTCTTCTAATCCATTAACACAAAATGTCCTTCCATGTATTTATGCCTTTTTAAAATTTTCTTTTAGCAATGTTTTGTAGTTTCCATGCATAAGTCCTTTATATCTTTGATTATTTTTATTCCTAGATAGTTAATTCTTTTTATTGCTATTATAAATTATTTTTTCTTGATTTCATCTTCAAATTATTTATATACAAACACTACTTAATTTTACCCTACCACTTTGCTGAATTTATTTATTAGCTCTTGTAGCTTTCTTGTGGATTTTTCAGGATTTTCTGGATATAACATCATGTCATCTGCAAATAGGGAAAATTTTACTTCTTTCTTTCCAATTTGTATTTTTTTTCTTACCTATTTGCTCTGTCTAGAATTTCCAGTAAAATGTTGAATAACAGTTGTGACAGTGGGCATCCTTGTCTTGTTCCTGCTCTTAATAGGAAGGCTTTCAGTCTTCCACTATTGTGTATGATGTTTGCTGTTGGCATTTCATATATACTTTTTATCATGTTGAGCAAGTGTCCTTGTCTACCTAGTTTTCTACATGTTTTTATCAAGAAGGGTGCTGGATTTTAAGTGACTGTTCTGCATCAATTGATGTGGTCATGCTGTTTTTACTGTATCATTCATTCTACTAATATGGTGTTTAATTGATTTTATTATGTTGAACCACTCTTGCATAACTGGGATAAATCCCCCTTGATCATAGTATATAATTCTTTTAATATGCTGTTGGAGTCTGTTTGTGAGCACTCTGTTGAGGATTTTTGCCTCTACATTCCTAGGGATATTAGTATGTATCTTAGTCTATGAGCTGCCAAAAGAAATATCATATTATTTGTTGGCATAAACAAAGGGAATTCATCAGCTTATGGCTTTGAGGCTAAGAGAAGCCCAAAATTGAGTCTTCAGAAAGGTGTTAACGTCACTCTGAAGACTGAAGCATTTGGGGGCTAGCTGTTGGCAGTCCATGGTCCTTTACTTGTCTGCCACATGGTTAAGCTCATGGGGGCATCGTCTCCTCTGTAGTCCAAGCTTGTTTACCCGTAGCCCCTGGGTTCTCACGGTAGCCTCTCTCTAATCTACATTCTGCCTATAAAGGACCCCAATAATCTGATTAAAGCCCAGACTGAAGTAACATCTTGCAGAGGACCTAGTTGCATTGTGTCCACATCTACCAGATCGTGGACAAAGATTTTTAAAATGTACAAATGGGGATACGTAATTCAATCCACTACAGTGTGTATTTCGTGCATGTGTGTGGTATCCTTATCTGGCTTTGTTTTTAGGGTGATGCTGTCCTCATGGAATGAGTTAAGAAGTAGTCTCTTCTCTTTAATATTTTACACGAGTTTGATCAAGATTCTTCTTGGAATGTTTGGTAAAATTCACTGGTGATGTTATTTCGTCTTGGGACTTTCTTTTTTTTGGGGGGGGGGATGTTTTTGATTACTGACTCAATCTCTTTACTTATATCTGGTTTGCTGAGATCTTCTATTTCTTCTTGAGTCAGTGTAGGTGGTTTGTGGGTTTCTAGGAATTTGTTCATTTCTTCTAGGTTATTTAATTTGTTGGCACACAATTGTCGAGAGTATCCTCTTATAATCCTTTCTTATTTTTGTGCTGTCGATAGTAATGTCTCCCTTTTTCATTTCTGATTTATGTCCTCTCTCCTTTTTTGTTATTCTTGTTAAAACCTTGTCTATTTTATAGATCTTTTCAAATAACTAATTTTTGTTTTTGTTGATTAGCTATTATTTGTACTTTGTTCCAATAAAACTTTATCAACACTGACATTTGAATTTTATTTAATTTTCATATCACAAAGCGTCATTATTAGTTTTAAATTTTAAAAACCATTTTAAAATGTGAAAATCATACTTAGCTCTCAGGTTACACCAAAAAAGAAATGGTGGGCTGTATTTGGCCAATGGGCCAAAGTTTGCTTAACCTCCAACCTATGCAATCATTTCTAGACCACACAGCATTTAACATCACAGTATACTGCCACTCAATACATTTATTTCAATCCACCACCCCATATTTTTCAAACTTTCATTTTGAAATAATTTTAAACTCATTAGATGGTTGAAAAAATAATACAAACCCCATACAGAAAACTCTAACATATCCTCACCTACATTTCCATATATCCAAATTCACCAATTTTAACATTTTTCACTTTTGCCATATCATTCTATCTCTCTATCTATCCAAATACCTATCATCTATCTATCTATCTATCTATCTATCTATCTATCTATCTATCTATCTATCTATCTATCTATCTATCTATCTATCTGTCTAATCATCCATCTAATCTACCATCTAATCTATTTTTCTGAACATCTGAGAGTAGATTGCACACATCATTCTCCTTGATCACTTAAATATTCCACTTAATTTTCTAAGAATAAGAATATTCACCTTAAGTATGATTACCATGTTCAAGAAATTTAACGTTGACATAGTTCTATATTGTGACTTTTCCTTATATCTCAATAAAGTCCTTTTGAGCCTTTTCTTCCCCATTATTAGATCCCACCCAGGGTCATGTCTTGCATTTAATTGTCATTATCTCTTTAGTTTATCTTTCTTTTTTAATTGAGGAACTCTATATAAACATAAACCTTTCCATTCGACCCCCTTTCCCAACATACCATCTACTGGTATTAATCACATTTACAATGTCGCAATACCCACACCACTATTCACTACTGAAATTTCCCTTCACCCTAAACACTTATTTTGCATTAATTCCGCATTGCCCCTGCCCTCCACCCATGATAACCTGCATTTTAATTTGTCTCCACGAGTTTGCATATTCCCTGCTATTTTCCTTGTAGTTACCATGGTGCTTAATTTAACATCCTAAATCTATAACGATTTCGTTTAACTTCAATTACATAAATAAATTATGTTTCTATACCCCTCCATACCCCCACCTTTATGTAATTCTTACCTCAAATTGTATATTCATACATTATTGGAGAATAAATCATATACTCCACAAAAGGCATATTCAGGTACCAACCGCTGGTCTTGTGGGAGTGGACCCATTTTTAAGTAGGACCTTTGACTGTTATTAGATACTGTGTGCTCAAACTGAATGAGGGCAGGCCTGCATCCAACGTGGCTGACGTCCTATAAGCAAAGGAAATAGGGTGTGGGAGAGAAGCCATGGGGAGCCGGCAGAGGCTGAGAATCAATGTAGGTCAGGAAAGAAAGGTGAAGACACTATCACGCGCATTGTCATGAGACCAAAAAGCCAAGGATGAGAGATTGCTGACAGCCAAGCCCAGAATGCCATAGTCTACTGGGAGAAAGTGTCATCTTGTGGACCCCTCAATTTTGGATTTCTTTTAGCCCTCAAACTGTAAGCCAACATGTCTAAACCAATTTATGGTATGGCTATTTGTTGAGCAGCTAGGGAACTAAAACATATATTGTGAATCCAAAACCATTGGATAATTACATTTTATACATTTGCCATTTAGATCCTGTAGGAAGTAAAAGTGGAGCTACAAATAAAAAATACAGTATTACTGGTATTTATATTTACCCATGTCATTATCTTTACTAGAGATCTTTATTTCTTTGTGTAGCTTTAGCCAATTGCCCAGTGCCCTTTCCTTTCAACTTGAAGAACTCCTTTTAGCATTTTTCTAGGGCCCATCTAGTAGCGATGAACTTCTTCAGCTTTTATTCATCTGGGGATGTCTTAACCTCTTCCTCATTTTTGAAAGACAAATAAAGAATTCATGATTGACAGTTTTTTACTTTCTGCTTTTTAAATATTTAATTCCATTGGCTTCATGTCTCCATGGTTTCTGATGAGAAATATGTACTTTATTTTATTGAAGCTCCACTGTACATGACACATTGCTCCTTTCTTGCAGCATTTAGGGTTCTTTCTTCCATTTTTGGAATTTTTCAGCTTGGTTATAACTCATGGTATGAGGCTATCTGGGTCTATCTGGTTTAGCGTTCATTGAGCAGCTTGGATGGGTTTACTCATGTCTTTCGTTAAATTTGGGAAACTGTCATTATCTATTTGAATAATCTCTGTTCCTTTCTTTGCTCTCCTCTGGGACTCCCACACTGCATATATTGGTATACTTGATTATATCTCATAGGTTCCTCAGGCTCTATTCAGTTTTCTTCATTCTTTCTTCTTTCTACTTCTCAGAGTGGATGATTTCAGTTATTTTATCTTCAAGTTCACTAATTCTTTCCTCTACTAGCTAGAATGCTGTTGAACCCCTCTAAGGAATTTTAAATTTCAATTACTGTGGACTTCAGTTCTATTTGATTCTTTTTCATAACCCCATCTCTCTAACGATATTCTCTTTATGTTCATCAAATGTTTTCCAGATTTCTTTTAGCTCTTTGTCCATGTTTTCCTTGAAGCTCTTTGAGCCTATTTAGGACCATTTTTAAAGTCTTTTTCTGGAATGTCCAAGGTCTGAGCCTCCTCATTGATGGTTTCTGATTCTTTCATCTTTTCCTTTGTCTGGGCCACCACTTCCTGTTTCTTGTATGTTTTGCAGTCTTTTGTTGAAACTTGGACGTTTATATATATATATATCTATATATACAAATATATAGATATTTGTATTCTGTACGGCAGGGTCACATTTCATTCTTTTTCCATGTAAGTATCCCGTTATTGCAGCAGCATTTGTTGAATTTTGCTTGTTTGTTTGTTTTTGTTTTGTTTCTTTGCCTGTTTGTTTTTTGGGGAAGTGCATGGGCTAGGAATCGAACCCAAGCCTCCTGCATGGCAGGTGAGAATTCGACCACTGAACTACCCTTGTATCCCCTTAATACTTTAACATGTTATCTCTGGACTTTAAACCTTAAGGAACTGAATACATCTGTTCCTTAAGGTTGTATTCAGCTAGTGTTATGACAGAGCTTTTCTTGAAAGACAGGAGCTAATGCATATACTCCCCCTGCCCCAACTACCCCCGCCAAAAAAAAAAAAAAAAAAGAGAACTGTTCTCCCACTCTTTTCAGAATGACCTGCATGACTGCTGTCCTTCAGAGCTTAGCCATAAAGTGAGTTTAGAGAATAGCTCCAGGCCAAAGTATAGGAGCCTTGCTGGTCCTTCCTGTATATGCATCTTGTCTTGGGTATGCATGTGTGATCCTAGTATTTTTCTCTGTTTATATTGATATTAATGTCCCTTTTTTCCCTAGGAAACAGTTTCCTCACAAAGCTCGGCAGTTCACTGTAAGTCCCACTGTCAGCAATTCCTCGTCCCAGACAGCCACAACTTGACTTCTCTCCCACCGCATTTTCTACGAGAGTTCTGTGAACTGCTTCCTACAAACAGGGCAAATTCTGGGGTGGAAAGCCTCTAGCAAGGGTCCTAGTGCACTTCCTCAGGCTGCCACCAGACATATTGGGCCAGGTTTACATGCTCCCAGCATGTGCACAAGGGCTGTTTGCTCCAGAACAGTACAGGGACTCACACGGGGAGCTAGGGCTGGCTCTGCTGAGGGTAGTGGAACAGCCAGGGCATAACCAGATCCTACTGCTTTTAAGTTGCAGTTTTCTTGATTTGGCACTCACTCTGTTACTGCTATCCTCTAATTGTTTTCTAGAATTTGAGAAAGCTGTTTCTGCCCATTCTTGATGGTTGTTCTAAGATTCTATAGAAGAACAGAGCCTGAAGCTTCTCATTCCCCTATTTTGATGGGACTCTCTCTCTCCGTTTCTATTTTCTGTATCTTTTATCTTCACTCTAATATTTTTCATTTCTTTCCTTCTGCATGCTTTTGGGTATAGGTTGCTCTTATTTTTCTAGTTCATCCAGTTTTAAGGTTAGATCTATGATTTGAGCTATTTATGATTTTTAACTTTGGCATTTAGATTTATAAATTTCCTTCAGCACTTTCCTTCAGCATTCCAGTATGTTTTGATATTTTGTGTTTTTGTTTAAATTTGCTCTAGATGTTTCTTAATTTGATGATTTCTTCTTTGACTCATTGGCTGTTAAAGAATGTGTTGTTTAATTTCCACACATTTTCAAATTTTCCATTTCTCCTGTTACTGATTTCTGGCTTTATTCTGTTGTGGTAGGAGATGTATTGTGTAATTCCAATATTTTTGAGCTTATTGAGACTTGTTTTGTGACCTAACATTTGGTCTATCCTGGAGAATGGCCCATATGAACTAGCGAAGAATGTATATTCTACTTTTCTTGGATGACTGTATATTAAATATATATGTATATCTGTTAGATCTAGTTGGTTTCTAGTACTGTTCAAGCCTTCTATTTTCTTAGTCACCTTTGTCTAGATGCTCTATCCATTATTGAAAGTGTTATTGAATTTTCCTACTGTTAATATACAGCCATCAGGTTCTCCCTTCAAATCTCTCAGTATTCCCTTCATATAATTTTGGGACCTGCTATAGTGCATATATATTCATAATTGCTATGTCTTTTTGTTCAATTGACCCCTTTACCAGTATATGGTGTCCTTCTTTGTCCCTCATGACAGTTTTTGATTTGAAGTCTATATTATTTTATATTATTATAGCTAACCAAGCTCTCTTTTGGTTACTGTCTTCATAGAATGTTTTTCCACCCTTTCACTTTCAACTTATGCCCTTGAATTTAAGGTGAGTCTCTTGTAAAGAGCATATAGTTGGTTCATTCTTTTAAATCCTTTCTTCTAATATCTGTCTCTTGACAGGAGATTTTAATCCATTTGTATTTAAAGTAACCACTGAAAATGCAGGACTCAACCTGTCATTTTGCTGTTTTGTCTTTGTAAGTCTTACCTCTTTTTGAGCCTCAATTCTTCCATTTATGCCTACTTTAATATTTATTTGATTTTTAATGTCTCATTTTGAGTCCTTTCTCATTTCCTGTTGTATATATTTTTCATACATTTTCTTTTGTGGTTAACAGAAGGCTTAAATCTAACATCCTGGATCTATAGCAATAATATTTGATTTGATATCAGTGTAACTTCAATAGCATATATAAACAATGTTCTTTACCTTCTGCCCCCATTTTTTGTTGTACTTGTTACAAATTTTATCTTCATATATTGTATGTCTCAAACCATAGATTTATCATTGTTTTTCCTGCATTTGCATTTAGAACCTGCAAGAAGTAGAAATTGGAGCTACATACCAATAAATATAATACAATAGTACTGGTATTTATAATTACCTATATGATTACCTTTATTAGAGGTGTTTATTTCTTTATGCCACTTCAACCCACCGTTCAGTGTCCTTCCCTTTCAGTCTGAAAAATTTCCTTTAGCATTGTTTGCAGAGCAGGTTAAATGGTGACAAACCCTCTCAGCTTTTGTTTATCTGATAGTGTCTTAATCTGGCCCTCTTTTTTTCAATGGGAGTCACTGGGTCTCTGGAATGGCAGGTGAGAATTCTGTTGCCTTTTTTTTTTTTTCCTGTCCCTCATTTTTGAAAGACAATTTCACAGATATAAAATTCTTGGTTGTCAGTTCTTTTCTTTTACCATTTTAAATATTTTTTCTTACCTGTCCGCCATAGTTTGTGATGAGAAATTGGAACTTGATGTCATGGGTGTTTTCATGTATAAGACACATTGATTTTCTATTGCTTTCAGAACTGTCTCTTTCCCCTGGGCATTCAACAGCTTGACTGCAGTATGTCTGGGCATGGTTCTTTTCAAGTTTATCCTATTTGGGGTTTCTGTAGGATTCTTGAATATGTATATTTATGTCTTTCTTTAAATTTGGGCATTTTCTGTTATTATTTCTTTGAATATTTCTTCAGCTGTTTTCTCTCTTTCTTCTTTTGGGAATACAATATTTCGTATATTATGTTTGTTGATACCCTACAGGGCTCTTGGGCTTTGTTCTCTTCTCAGCATTCTTTTTTCTTTCCACCCCTTAGTCCAAATAATTTCAATTGTCTTACCTTCTAGAATTTACTGATTATTTTTTCTTCCAGCTTTAATCTTCTATTGAAACTCTCTAAAGATTTTTTTCTTTGTGTTTCTATAGTCTTCAACTCCAGTATTTCTGTTGGTACCTTCTTAATAATTTCTCTCTTTATTGGGATTCTCCTATTGTTCATTCATCATTTTCCTGATATCCTTTATCTTTGTAAGCCTATTGGAGATGAGTTTTTAAATCTTTGTCTGTTATGTCCGATATTTGGTTTTCTTTATTGATGGTTTCTGGGTGTATCTTAATCCTTTGAATGAGTCATCTTTCTTGTTTCTTTGTTTGTCTTGTAATCTTTTTTTGTATTGTAGATTTTAATATTTTATTTTATTAACTCTAGGATTTAGTCCTTGAGTTGTTGTTCCTTAAGTTTGTACCCCACTAGTTATATGACAGAGATTTCCTTGATTGTCAGGAACTAATAAAAACAAACCAATGCAGAACCCACCTTTTGAAGTCTTTGCAAATTGGCTCTGCATTGACTGGTACTCTCCCTGAGAGTTTAGTCCTTCTACTAAAAAGATCAGCCTGAGGCTAAAGTGCAGAGTCTTCTCCATCTTTTCCTGCCCTGTTTCTTGCCGTGGGCTTACACTATTCACCTTAGGAATTCTCCCTTGCCTCAGGAATCCAACCCCCCACTCTATTCCTTCTGACTTAGACTTTGCCTCCTCCCACATGCTCTACTGTGCTCCATGTGTACTGTATAACTTAAAAACCTGTCATCCTTTTTCTCAGGCCACTTTGATTGGTCTTATATTGCTTTAGCTATACATAAGCTGCTTCTGCCTGCAGGCCCAGATCTGGAAGGATAAACCAGAGACTCACAGAGAACCAGTATCCTGGTTCAACCTTTCAGGCTGCCAAAGGATAGATTGTTGTCAACATACAGACACCCTAATATGCACTTAGAGTTACACTTCTCCGTCTAGAATAACGGTCAGGGAGTCAGAGTGGGAGGGCAGGCCGGTTCCTCCCCAAATTAGAGAAGGGCTAGTAGAGGGCCCAATAAGGGTGTCACAAGCTTCTCCTACTGATTTAAAGTTGCCCGTCCTTGGTCATATTTTTAAAATCCACTTTGTCAATCTGTCTTTTATTTGATGCATTTACATCATGTATCTTTAACATAAATATTGATATGTTCAGGCTTAAATCTTCAATTTTATCTTTTGTTTTCTCCTTGTTCTATTTTTTTTTCTGCCTTCCTGTGGGTTACTTGAACATTTTATTGAATTCCATTTTGATTTAGCTACAGCATTTTTACAATATCTCTTCATATACTTTTTTATGTGATTGCTGTAGGTATCATATTATATATATATTCACTTACCACAGTCTAATGGTGTTGTTATTTTACCAGATCAAGTGAAATGTATAAATCTTACCTCTCTTTACTTCCCTTTTCCTTCTGTATTTATAACTTAATTGTCTTAAATGCATAAAACTAGAAGCACATCAAATATTGTTACACTTTGGTTTAATTATCAAACATAATTTATAAAATTCAGGTGAAGTCTTTGTATATAAACATACTATTGCTTACTGTGTTTTATCCTCCTTTCTGATATTCCAAGATATATTCTTTTATCATTTCATTTCTATTTAGAGAGTTTCTTTAAGCTATATTTTTTAGAGTACATCTACAAGCAAAAAAAAAAAAAAAAAACCTCTTAGTTTTCCTGTATCTGAGAATTTCTTCATTTCCTCTTTTATTCCTAAAGATTATTTTCACTGGATACAAAATTCTGTATTGACAGTTCTTTTCTTTCAGCACTTTAAAAATGTTCCTCTTCTTTCTGGCTTTCATGGTTTTTAATATGAAATCTGCTATTTTCTCAATATATCCCCCCTGTGGATAAGGTACTGTTTCTCTCTTGTTGATTTAAATACATTTTCTATTCTTTAGTTTTCAGAAGTTTGACTATGATGTATGCTGATGTGGATTTCTTTGGTTTTATCCTGTTAAGAGTTTGCTCAGTTACTTGAATTGGGAAGTATACATCTTTTAGCAAATTTGGGAAAATTTTCAGCTGATATTTCTTTGAGTATTCTTTCAGTCCCCCTGTCCTTCAGGACTCTGATGACATAAGTGTTAGATCAAGCTTCTGAGGTTCTGTTCATCTTTTTGTTGTTGTTTTTTCAGTCTGTTTTATGCTCTGTTGTCCAGATTCTGTAATTTCTATTGTTCTAGTTTTAAGCTATCTGATTCTTTCCTGTATGCCCTTGATTCTACTGTTTTAGCACATTGAATTTTTTAAGTCCACCTAATGTATTTTTAATTCTAAAATATCTTTTGGGTTTTTCTTTATGGCTTCTATTTCAATGTTGAAACTTTCTGTTACTTTTCTAAATCTTTTTGTTTAATCATTTGTGCCAATCACATTTATAATTGTCCATGGGAACAGTTTTATGATAGCTTCTTTAAAATCTTTGTCATGTAATTGTAACATTTTTGTCCCATAGGCTTTGGAATTTATATATATATGAAGGTGTCTCACATAACCTTGGGAATTCAAGAGTCCAAAATCCATAGGGCAGGCTGTAAACTTGGCCACTCTATTGAAAGGTCTCAACGAACTCCACAGGAGAAGCTCACTGGTTGAAGAAACAATGAAAATTCTCTCTTCCCCCTTAAAAGTCCCCAACCGATTGGATCAAATCCACAATTAGTTTTAGAATATTTTCATTATTTCAAAAAGAAAATCCCCATGCTCCTTATACCTCTTATTACTGATACTTAGCAATGGGGTGGTACCTTTGTTACAACCAATGAAAGAATATTAAAATATTGCTGTTAACTATAATCCATAGTTTGCTCAAGGTGCATTTTTTCCCATAATGTTAATGCCTCATAACAGTGATATATATTTGTTCTGGTTCATGAAAGTACACTCTTATATTTGTACTATTAACCACATCCACATCATCATCCACAACAAGGTTTGCTGTTATTCAGTCCCATGTTTTATTCTTTAGCTTTCCTTCTAGTGATGTACAAGTCCCTAAACTATCCCTTTCAACCACATTCACATGCATAATTCAGTGCTATTAAATCCCCAACTTCTCTTACAAAAAAGTTTAAGTAGAAGGATGAAAAAAGGCCTAACAGGCAAGCCTCAATAAAATAAAGCTGAAATGGCTATATTAATATCAAAAGTTAAAATTGATTCTTGGGTGCACGGGTAGTTCAGTGGTAGAATGTTCGCCTTCCCTGCAAGAGACTCGGGTTCGATTCCCGGACCATGCACCCCCACCCACCAAAAAAAAAAAATTCATTCTTGATAAAAGCAAATTACCAGGGACAAAGAGGTAGGGAAAAGACGCAACAATATTAAATGAATATGCATCTAACAACAGAGCTTCAAAATGCATGAAACAAAAACTGACAACTGAAAAGAGAAAAAGACAAATCTACAGTTATAATTGAAGCTGTCAGTGCTTTCGTCTCAGGAACAAAAAGAGCTAGATTTCAGAAGGTCTAGCAAATGACTGAGCAATACCATCAACTCAGTGGGTCTAATTGACAGTTATCCAACCCTCCAACTGCCATAGCTGAATGCTCATTCTTTTCAAGTGCATATGGTCCATTCAACAAACCAAACATGGAAAGAAAATGCAGAAAACAGAATGTTTATTTATCATTCCTCTCTTTCTCAAAGGACAAAGATAGGGGCTGTGCAGACCCAGTGTGCCATCCTTTGCATACATCTTTTTGTTAATCTCAGATATTCTGGCTTTGCTTAAGAATTGTTTTAGACCAGCCTTTCTCAGGGATCCAGGTTGGGGCGACGTAGTCACTTGTGATGTCAATGGGTTGTCCGTGGCAAGATTTCCCAGTGCTATAACTCTCATGACATAAAGCGTGTTTTATCAGTTATTCCTTAAATTTGTTTTAAACACAAAAGAACAACGGTGTCTTCACATTCCCTTGGGGAAGTAAAGAGAAAGAATGGAAGAGACTTTTTCCCAAGTTAACACCTTGTGAAAGCAAACCTCTTACTATAGACAAAGGAAAGCAAAAGATGATATAAGGAAAATTCATTACAGTAATAACATCCTACGGTTACAAAGCATTTTACAGGTTTCAAAGTACTTTTACATCTATTCACTTGGCATTTCACAACTCATCTGACCACAAGATATTAATAATATTGATGTACAAAAACATGAGATATAGCCTAGCTAGATTAATGTAAATAGAAATAGATGGTCTCAGATTAAGTTCCTCTAAAATAATCAAAATTCAATTTTACAAAAACTATATAGAATTCCCATGAAACACAATTTTGGAATAATTAAATTTTTAGAAAAGTCGTGTGAAATAAGCATAACAAGTTTCACGATATCTGTTACAAAAAGATGTTATTTTTCTTTAGAAATTAGTGCTTTTATATTATTATATATAAAATCATTGTGTCAATATTAATGGGGAACACAATTTGAAATATTGAATTCATCAAATTCTTTCATTCCGATGTTCCCTTACAGACTTGATCCATACATTATCAACTCCTACTATGATTCTTTTATTTGGCATACATCAGAAGCATTTTTCTTACTCCTTTATATTCTTCATAATTTCATTTCAGTGGTTATCTGGTTTTACATTACACTGATGTTCTAGTTTGCTAGCTGCTGGAATGCAATATACCAGAGACAGAATGGCTTTTAAAAAATAAGTTAAAGTTGCAAGATTGCAGTTCTAAGCCCATGAAAATGTCCCAGTTAAGGCAAAGCTATAAAACTATCTAATCTAAGGCACCGACAAGAGGTTGCCTTCACTCAAGAAAGGCTGATGAAGTTCAGGGTTTCTGTCTAAACCAGAAAGGCACATGGCAAACACGATGACATCTACTAGCTTTCTCTCCAGACTTCTTGTTTCATGAAGCTCTCCCTTCTTCATCTCCAAAGGTCTCTGACTGTGTGGACTCTTGTGGTTCTTGTGACTTTCTCATGGTTCTGCTCAAAATGCTTCCTCTTTTAAAGGATCCCAGTAAAGTAATCAAGATTCACCTAGAATGGATGGAATAACATATCCATGTAATCAAACAGTCAATACCCACAATTAGGTGCATCACATCTCCATGGAGATAATCTAATCAAAAGATGCCAACCTACATCATTGAATAGTGATTAAAAGAAAGGGTTGCTCCCACAAGATTGGATCAGGATTAAAGCATGGTTTTCTTTGGGCACATAATCCTTTCAAACCAGCACAACTGATAAGCTAAGATTTAATGGTTGCTTTTCCAATTGTTGGGTTTTTAGATTATGTTCTATATTACAATGAAGAATCAGAGACCATCCATGTCCTTATAGCTAGTTTCTTTTCAGTTAAAAATAATGTCAGACAGCAAGCAACCTGAGGACAAGGGCTGAGTGTTGCTTCAGGTTAGCCATTATATTTCTAGCCCCTAAGTCAGAGTATTGGGGGTACGTAGTTATTATTTTTTGACTTCCTGAATGAATGGAATCTTGTTTTTAAAATGCATTGCAAAATGTCCTTTCAAAATGACTGCTTTAATATTAATTAAATCCAGCAGTGTATAAATATACTAATCACATTGCATTCATTAAAACTAGATATTTCATTGATTTTAAATGTCATTATTTTTAATTTTTAAATAAAACATGTTTCTATGATCTACATTTCTGTGGTTACAAAGTTGAATCCACTTTCATGTTATCTGTGTTAGAGTTCTCCAGAGAGTCAGGGTCGACATTATATATATGTAAATATTAAGAGATTTATTATAGGAATTGGCCCACTTGACCATGGGAATTGGCAAACCAAATTCAACAGGGCAGGCCACAAATTAGGGACTGCAATGAAGTTTTCAGTGAATTACCCAGGAGAAATTGGTTGGCTGAGGAAGAGTCAGAATCATGAGTTCTCCTTGCAAGGCCTTCAACTGATTGGATGAGACTTCTCATTTCTGAAGACAATCTCCTTTGTTAATTGCAAATGTAGCCAGCCATAGATGTAAGCCATCCACTGACTAAAGCTCTAAATCCTTCACAGTAACCATCAGGCCAGTGTTTGCTGGACCTAACAAGCGGGCACCATAACCTAGCCAAGTTAACCCATGAGCTTAACCCCACATTATCTAATAATGTTGGCTCTTTTCCTATTTGTTGGTTCAGTGAGGAAAATGAGGTTCGGGGAGGATGGGATGCTAATCAAGAATAGAAACTAGGTCCCTGAAAAGAATCTAAGCAAGTATCAAGTCTCTAACCTTCTGAGATGCCAAAATATGACCCTTACCATGACATCCCAAGTGCAGTTGATTTTTGAAGCAGTGGTTTTGATTGAGGTGTTATATATTAATGTGAGACTCTCCAGGTATAATATTTGTGACTTGGTATCTGTAAAAATTATGAATAAACTATTCCCAAATCCCAGATTTTTAACAGGTTTAATTTAATTGAATCTCTAATGATTTTGCTCATATTAGGAATAGCTAGCCATCACTGATGATTTGAATTCAGAAAATTCTTTTCTGAATTTTCAAAATGTTTTCATGTCACTCAAAACATTTAGGAATTTGAGTGAATTTTATCATCAGGTCAAATCGATTCAACTTCTTGTATATTTTGAGTCAATTGTATTTTCCACATCCCCTTTACTGCTATTGTATGATAAGTTATGGGATAATTTCTGAATATTAAGTGTAGAGTCATGAAAATAAAACTTTAGGGTCTGGGAAAGACAATGACGAGCTTAGCTTATGTCTCAGAGAAGTTTCAAGGCCATCACATCCCACTTGTACCATTCTGTGAGGTAGTTGCAAGAGGGAAAGAATGGAAAACTAAGATGGAAGTAATACTCTACTATTCCAAAGGCAGTTTTCTTTGTCATTTTTTGAGATATCTCAGAAAAGTTATACTTTTCATTCACTTATTAGGAATTTGCCTTTAAGTATTAATTTCAGGTACTTTCTGATAAAGTTCCATTTATGTGAGGCCTATTTAAATGTGCTAAAATCAGGGCGATGGGGCCAGTTTTGGCAAAGGGGAGAGCTGTGGCTGCCGTGTGGATGGGAGCTGATTGGAAACACCTAGCACAGGTTGACAAGTCACCCTGACCCTCGGATCATACTCTGCAGGGAAGGTAGTGGGGTGCTGTTAATGAAGTCTCATCCCAGGGAAACTGCTATAAGCCAACAGTCAAAGCATATTGTCATAATAAAACCTGCAATGGTTATATTGGAAATAATGATCACAGGTTTTTTTGAGGGGGTCGTAATTTACACAAACATGCATATGGTATACGGAAAGATAGATGATGATGATGATAGAGAGACAGATACATATACACATGCATTTATGTATACTTGATTTTACATGAACATAACAATATACCTGTATTTTTTTTTCTGCGAACCATAGTTTCACCTAGATCTCTGTATTAACATCACCTTTATCAAATTGGTATAAGAAGTCTATTCCCAGCAGGAAAGCTATCACAGCACAAATCAATACTGCAATTTTCTAAAGCGTTAAACATTTACTTTTCAGGATCTTGTGATTTGTCCTCACCCCATTGGTTAGATTTGGAATAATTCTTAGAATTTACGCAGTTTGCACAAATTCAGCACGGAATGAAATATTCACATGGAGGTATAATAAATCACACTGCAGCTTTTCCACCAGGCATTCTACTTCCCACCTTTATTTCATGGAATATTTCTTAGGTGACCTGGTCACGTGAGGTTCTGCGCTTAGAGAACAAGTGACTGGATTTTAGAAGAGTCGGAAGAGTTGAGATGGATTGCCCTCTGGTGTTCTTTGACTGTACTGCCAGTCGGAATACTTCACCAGAGTATTAACGGGTGGAAGGAAAAAAAGAGGAAAGTTAAGGATTTATGGAGTTTTCTCCTTTAACTGAATTTTAACACTGATTGGGTTACTTCTTAGGAAGTACCGTGTGAAGTATTATTTGAATCCACCCAAAGAGCCTCTTTATTCTTGCGTCACCCTTTAGACATTTTTGAGATCGTGTCACCATTTTTTTTCAGGCTAAAGCAGTTCCTTTCCCCTCAAAATTTGACCCTATATCTTTCGCTTCAGGGAGGATAAGCTCTAGTCAGTCAGTCACTGAACAAATATTTATTGAGCTTCCACTATATGTCCAGTACTGTGTTCAGCGCTAAAAGAAAGACGGAGGGGATACTTTACATACTCCCATTCATTCTTGAATCTTCTCTATCTCGGCTTTGTGGTATTTAGTGAAATATTTCACGGAAAGCATAAACCTCAGGGTAAGCAAGGGTCAGATTTTGCCTGCATTTTGGGAACTCCAGCCACATGCAAATTCCTCCCCCAAATTTAGGGGAATCCTCAAGGGTATCTCAAATGTACTTGAGAAGGTATTTGAATATAGCACCATCCCCAGAAGGTACTGGAGCAAGTACAACAAAAGTCATTTCGAGTAGGAAAAGTGCTTTTAATTGCATATGTTCTGCTCTCTGCTATACAAAGGGGCTGCCTTGAGCCTTCAGTAGTGTAGGTTTTAATCTTTAGTATTAAACTTTTATTTTAGTTTTCGTTTGGTCAGATGTAGACTTACAGATTAGCCAAGTAAATTTATACTATTCTTTAGCCAACCTTCCTTGGCAGATATTGAGTCTCTGGGAAGATGAGGTTTCTATTTATTTGGAGCTAAGACATTAGGAACGTAGTCTAGAAAAGTCTGGAGTTCTGGGTACTGTTTTGCAAATGTTGTTTGGGGAGAATGATCAAGGGCATGAAGCTGAGAGCAAGTAAGCATCTGGACAATTGCAATAGAAATGAGAACATGAACAGTGTAGGAAGAAGGCCTAATAATGCTGAAGGGAAGCTCTGTGTGTTTGTAACCCAGCCTAAGGTCAGCCTAGAGAGGGGAGGCAGAGATTCCACCCTCTGGTAGCATATTCCCTGCCCCTCCCTCAATGGTACAAGGCCAGGGGTGTTTGTCCAGCAGCGTCCAAAGGCCTGGCCTTGGCACAAAGCAGAGTGTGAGTGGGGATCCTAAGAGGTAATTACCAGAGGCAGTGCCCTGGAGGATTTTAAACTAACAATAAAGAGAAGAGTCCAGGACTGGGTTATGAAATCTAAATAGTGAAGAACAAAAGGGAGTTTTGAGCTGAAGCAAAGCCGGCCAGGAACTGAATGGGGCAGCTGCCTGAAGAAATGCAATTATGGAAGGAATGTGTGGAGGCAGGGCTTTATATCCCTCAGGTTCTATGTTTGTTTGTTGTTCTGTTTGGAATGATATGGTCTATGCCACAGTATAGGGAGCTGACATGCTGCAGACAAAATCACGTCTCCAATTAAATTTGGTTCAAAACCTAAAGATCAGAAAACCCTGGGCTGAAGAATGCGTACTCTTTTGAAAAATAGCTTGCTTTTTACCTCTTGCATATTCTCCCCTTCTTTGAAGTTGCTAAGCATTTAGCTGTGCAAATTCAGAAGCTGCAATTATTATTTCAATTATCTTGAGATGAAATGAGGTCAGAATACATTCTCATCATGTTCTCTGAAATCACTGCTTCTCAAAACCCTTGCTATAGCACTTAGCAGTTGGGGTTTGTTTTCATATCTACTCTTCCCATTTGTATTTAGGCCATCAGAAGCAGATCTCAGGTCTTACTCATTTTTGTATTCTTATCACCTACGATAGGATACACTTGTTACCTAATAGGCTATTGTGGTAGTTAGATTCATTTGCCAACTTGGCCAGGTGAAGATGCCTAGATCTATTGCTGTGGACGTGAGCCAATGGTGTGTGAACCTCATCTGTTGCTGATTACATTTGCAGTCGGCTAGGAGGCTTGCGGGCTGCAGTGAGTGATGTTTGATTTAATTGGCTGGTGCTTAAATAAGAGAGCTCAATGTAGTACAGCCCAAGCAGCTCAGCATACCTATCTCAGCATTCGCAGCTCATCCCAGGTCTTTGGAGATGCAGAAAGAAACCACCCAGGGGAAAGTTGCTGGAACCCAGAGGTCTGGAGAGAAGTTCAGCAGAGATCACCTCCCTTCCCACGTAAGAAAGAACCTCAGTTGCCTTTCCTCTGAAGAACTAACGAAATAAATCCCCTTTTATTAAAAGCCAATCCATCTCTAGTGTGTTGCATTCTGGCAGCTAGCAAACTAGAACAGCAATTTATAAATTTTTTGCTAAATGAGTGAATGAATGAATGATAGAGGTACATTTTTATAAATGAATTGTGGATGAATGGAGATAAGGTCAACCCATCTGTATTTGGGTAACCATGTGTCAGGGCCTTAAAGTTTTTTGCTTGATATGAGCTGTCAAGAGCTTAAACAAATAAAAAGTAAGAAACAAAAACCAAATAAATTTACATTCAAAATGTCCAATATTATTTATGTTAGTATATAAATTAGAATTCAAAGAGGCCACTTGGGAATCATACTGTCAATTCATTTTCTCCAAATCTCTCAAGTTTGAGACATCTTGGGGGAAGGATCTAGGTTTATGGTTAGCACTGGGAATGACCCGGATTTCTGATGGATGGCTGCCTAGGTTATAAATGAAGTGAGTGAAATAGAAAATCATAGACCCCAGTTCATTTTGAGAGGCTCATTTTTTTTTCATCTTTATTACCCCTCTCCCATCCCTACCCTAAAATTGCCCTTGAATTTGTAGGCCCTAGGATGTCTTCCTGATTGGGTACAATTATCAATTGCAATCTAGTAAAATCCAAATTAAATAAATACCTGTTTTTGTTATTATTGATGTTGTCTTCTTTTTTGTCCCACTTCCCCAGGAGAATTGTTTATTTTTTTTTAATTGCTGATTATGAGTGATAGTCTCTAATCTTGGTAATTCTGATTACCCATATGACCCTATGCGTAAGGTTACTTGAAAGCAATCAATTCTATTTTTTGAAATGCACCATGCTATACTTGCAAAAATTATATAGCATTCATTTTTTTGTGAGTTATTATAATTCTAAATTGGTTTCTTTTGGGGAAAATTGTAATAATTGCAATCCTGGGTCTCTGAGACCAATATTTTACATGAGGAATAGAATAGATTTATACCCAGCTCTTCCACAGATGCTTTTATCTCCTTTATTGAGTTGGACTTTATGAAACTGATATATTTTATAAGTCAATGGCCACAGAATTTTTTTTCTACATAAGGTGCTAATATATGTTTAACACATTTCACGAAAACTGCTGGGTAAAGCAGAAGTAAAACAATTTTAAAAATGTGCTTCACTGAGAAATTTCTATGGGTTTTATGAACATTCCTACTACTAAAACTAATTTTTCTTAGAATTATATTTTTATACATTTTCTTCAACTGCAAAACTTGAGTCAAATAAACTCAAATCATTCCTGTTATGGATAATTTGAAAAAAATAAAAACTGGAGGGTTAAAATTTTTAAAAGTTAGTAAAATAACAGGAAAATCAGGGAAAAAAATCTAAGGCATGACAAAAATAAATGAATGGCAATTAGGCAACTCCTTCTTAAGAATGGCAATTAGGCAACTTAGGAAATAGCCAAAGGCTTTGGCATATTGTCATGGACTGAGCTAAGGTTATATAAATTTATGTATTGGGAAGAGGCTCTGAGAAAGGCCTATCAGCTAAGCAGAATAGAATATTTCAAGAACGGCCACCCAATGCATATTCCTTCTCAAGAATTTACATTTTTTTTTTTTTGCATCTCTTTAAACAAAGTAGGATCTTTTTCAAAGTTTTTTAAAAAGTATATTGAATATTTAGATAGATGTCCCCTTGGTATTCTGGCATTATGATCTGCATAAAAGAAAAATTAACCAAAACAAGTGCCATTAAAACCTTAGGGGAGCAATAGATCAAAAATCTCGTAGCAAGTAAATGATAGTAAACAGGCACTTTTTATGGTAATTCAGCATGTGTAAAATTTAATTTTATGGGAAATATGTTTGGCTTCATTTTAGAGATTGTAAACATATTTATAAGTCTTAAATTCACTAAAGAAATCAGCTATTCCTGTTTTTCTCTTGAAGTTTGAAGTTATTACCTACAATTTGCATTACAACAGATAGGCTACATGGCTTAATCCTCTGTGTTGGATATTGTGTAAATTAGCTCTTGCTGACTTAAACCACCCCCAAATTTAGTGGCTTTAAAGAACAGCCACTTATTTAACTCACAACTGCAGTTTGCCAATTTGTTGTGGGCTCAGCTGGGGAGTCCTTCTTATCTTGGCAAGGCTTGGCTGGTGTGGTGGTTTGGAGCTACATGTACCCCAGCAAAAAGCGTGTTCTTAAATCTGATCCATTCCTGTGGGTGTGAACCCATCGTGAGTAGGACCTTTGGATGAGGTGACCTCAGTTAAGCTGTGGCCCACCTCAATAAGGATGGGCCTTAATCCTATTACTACAGTCCTTTATAAGCAGAATGAATTTCAGAGAAAGCCATAGAGGGAACAGACAGAAACCAAAATCAATGGAATCCTGAAGAGAAGGGAAAGGCTGGGAGAAGCCACCATGTGCATTGCCAAATGACAAAGGAGCCAGCGACCAAGGCTCACTGGCAGCCAGCCCCAGAATGCCAGTCTTTGGGAAGAAAGCATTGCTTTGATAACACCTTGCTTTGGATTTTCTCTTAGCCTCAAAACTGTGAGCCATTTAATTTCCACTGCTTAAGCCAAACCATTGCATATTGCATAGTATTTGCAAGAGAAGCCAAAGAAACTGAAACAGCTGAGATGCCTGGGGCCCCTCTCCACATGGTCTCATTTTTCAGCAGGCCAATTTGGACTGGTCTGCATGGCAGCTTGGTACCATGAGCGCTGAGCTAACAAATACTGATGCACAAATACTTTTCCAGTTACTGCTTGTGTTACATTTGCAACTGTTGCATTGGCCAAAGCAAGCCATAAGGTCAGATACAAGGGCTGGAGAAAACCTTTTTTTTTTTGATGGGAGCAAAATTACTATAGATTTAGGGAAAAGAAGGATTTGTGGCCATTTTTGAAATCCACTACAGAGATGAACTGCAGTAGATCTATAGACATTTTAGTATATGTTACCTTACATCCCACTTTTAAATAGGGAACTGATTCTCTCTCCCTAAAAAAAGCAACCTTGGAAGTCAGAAGTCAGTAGAAACCACATGAACAAAGAGAAAGGAGACCTTCCCAGGTAAGGTGAGAGAGAGATACGAGCCAAAGAACCCCAGGACTGCAGCAAACCAGCACCAGAGCAACTAGTCTTTGGGGAGAAAGTTTGATCTTACCAGCACCTTGATTTTGATATTGAAGCCTTAGAAACTCCAGGGAAACTAAAACAACACCTGTGATGAGCAAGTATTGTGCCTTGTGCTGGTTGCTCCTTCCATGAACCTTCTGATGATCCGACCCAAGACCAAAGGCACCCAGGAGAGAAGCCAACTAGGTCAAGCTCTGGTGACATGAATCAAGTGAATATTGTTGGGTGTAATTGGCACATTTGTCATGAAAATGATGGAGAAAGAAAAAAATAAGGAAGGAACAGAAGAAGAAATGATAAACTGCAAAGAAATGATTGTGGACACAGGGACATGATACTCCAAGAAAATGGGAAGAATGGCCTTCTTTGCAAGCCTTTAAAAACACTATTTTCTAAGATATTTTAGGTGTAATCATGTTTAAAGTTGGAGGGACGAGCTTTACGACTTTTAAGTTCTCATCCAACATTCTATTGCACACTCACATATTTACGCACATGCACATGTGTGAAGGGCTTCAGATAAACATGCTTTCTTTCAAATATATTTATCTTTACTTTATAACTGAGCAATCTCAAGAAACCCCAGAAAAAAAGATGTATATTTATATTCATGAAATATAAATCCTTGCATGATTCAAACTGCCTTAATATGAAGTATTTAGAATTAAAACATTTAAAATTGAAAAATGTAAAATGTACCTGAAAAATAGTCTAAAACCCAATTCTTTGAATAATTTGGTCTTTATTTACTTGTTCCCAAGAGCAAGTGAAAATGTGTATCAAGGCATAAGGAATTTTGGGTAAACAAATAAAGAAGATGGACACTCTCTCTCTCTCTCTATATATATATATATATGTACGTATATATATATATATATGCAACCTTTCCAACATGGCAAAGACGTTCAATGACGCACTAATATTTTTGGACCCATTTCTATCTGACCTCCATCATCTTTCCACGAGGTCATACTACTTCCCAGGTGCCCTGAAGACACAACAAGGTTGTTTGGAATTGCAAAAATCCATATGAAAGAGTAATGATTAAAGTTTGCTCTGTTGTTAAAGTATGTGATATTTTACTTATTGAGTAATTTTTCTGCTTAACACTTATGATCAGTTGAAACAGTTTTCTCCAGTGTTAGATAAAATCCACAAATAATCAAAACAGATTTGAAATTGTGAAATAGAATTCTGTAGAATGGAATCAGACTAAAATTAAAATTTTAATAATGATTTGAATCTGTCTGCTAATCCAATAAGATTCTATACTTATTTCCATAGCCATAGATAATTACCACAATAATCAGAACAATTATGAAATTAAAAGAAATCCGAGTTTCCTATTCCTTAAAAAAAGAATGTGAGGGCGGTGCAATGGTGGTTCAGTGGCTGAGTTCTCGCCTGCTTTGCTGGAGACTTGGGTTTGTTTCCCAGTGTCTGCTGATGCCAAAAAAAAAAAAAAAGAAAGAGTGTGAACGTCTAGAGTAAATGTGGGAGAGAAATGGAGAAAGAAAGGAGAGAGAGCTAGGAAGAGTGAAAGGGAAAATAAAAGAGAACAAGAAGTAGAGGTAGTAGGAGATGTATTTAGATAGAGTGCAAGATACATCTCTCTGCAACACAGTTGATTAAACTATTAGAAAATAATTATATTTTTGCTGATTTAGGGTAACATATTTTTCCAGATTCAATAGGAAGTCTTTGAATATGTTTAAATTTTCACATTGCATGCTTCAGTTCTTTTAAAAATTTTTAATTTTGAGATAATTGTAGATTCACATGGGGTTGTAAGAAACAATACTGAAATATCCTGCTTACCCTTTACCTAGGCCTCCCAGTAGTAACATCTTGTCAGATCATTTTGAAGGGAAAGAATAACACAGAATCATTATAAAAAGTGGTGGAAAAATATTTCTTCTCTTCTCATCATTTCCAAAGTTCAAAAGCACAGCTTTGCTACGCGAGTTATTTAATCAATGAAGGCTCCAGTTTTACTAAAAACATCAGTGATGACAAAAATGATAGCACTTAATACCACCAAAATTTCACACTTCTGGCCATCTGCCTTCCAGAGTAAGTGAATCCTGAAGACAAATTAACATGTGGCATATGAAAGAGAGGCAGGAAAATTGGGACTCTGCCCAGACCTTCAAAGACTAGCACTATCCATTCAGTTTGAAAGCAGTTCTCTTATATAAGGGCAGGTCCTTCTCATTCCAGGCCAAGCTATTTCTTTATATAAACAGTCTCCTGTAGTCCAATTCATCCTTTGCTCCTCTGTTATAATCATTCCGCTTCGGTCACAGCAACCTGCATGCCTGATGGATTGCCCCTTGGCTCACACTCTTTTCGTATTTGGCTTCCACACCCCATTTAGTCTTCCTACGTGAGGCACCGGATAGGTTAGAATAAGCAATAAAATGTAAATCTAAGTAGGGCCAGAAGTTGAGTTCTTTAGTTGGCCAACCTTTCAGCCGGTAACCACAGGCATCCCTGTCAGTTTGAAGGTAGGTCTGTGCTGAACAAGCAGCAGCAGCAGCAGCACTTGGGAACTTGTTAGAAGTGCAAAATCTCAAGCTTCACCTAGGACCTATGGAATTGGAAATTCCGGTGGTGGAGCCCACTCACCTGTGGAGGACACTCACCTGTGTCCTTGCAGGCCTCCAAGTTATTCTGATCCGGGACAAAGTTTGAGACCCACTGACAGAGACAGAACAAACCTAAGTCCTGACGGCATGTGTGGAAATACTGACAGCAGGGGGCAGTGTTCGACTATTTCTGCCTTTTCTATCAAACTGGACATACTGAAAAGCAAATCCAACTGCCAAATCTGACAATTTATCACTGGTTAATTGTCATTTCGTAAAAACTGAGTTTCATTGCTATTTTTCTTTTCAAAGGAAAAAGAGGAAAAAGAATTTATTTCTCAGAAAATACAGAACAGAAATAAAAAAATATATATAATATACGTTTTCCCCCGTTATTTAAACTATGGGGAAATTGAAATGGGAGATTTTTTTAAAAAATTGTCTTACATCAAGATAATAAAATGCCTGCCCTCGAAGCTCCTTAAGTGTGTTCACATAGGGTCAACAGAATGGTTGCTCTTTTCCTTTCCCTCCAGCCCCTGCCACCATGCATTAATATTTTTTTTCCTACTCTCTGAAGCCATGACCCTTACCTGCCCAATTTACATATGCATCGCTAGTATAAACACTGAGTTAAAGGAGAATCTACATTTTGAACAGGGTTCAATGTGGTGTAAGCCAGAGTTTTAATCACCACCAAGGGAATGGGTTTGCAAAAGAAGTATCATAGCCTTAAAAGATGATCAGGTATACATAGGCATACCCTGCTTTATTGCTCTGCACAGATAATTGCTTTTTTTCTTTTTCCTAACAAATTGAGGGTTTGCGGCAACCCTGTGTCAAGCAAGTCTGTCAGTAGCATTTATCCAATAGTGTGTGCTCACTTTGTGTCTCTATATCACATTTTTGTAATTCAAGCATTATTTCAAACTTTTTCATTACTGTTTTATCTGTTACGTTGATCTGTGATGAGTCATCTTTGATGCCACTTTAATGTTTTGGAGCATAACATACCAAGCCCATATTAGATGGCAAATTAATTGTTAACTGTTAGCTGACCACTCTACCGACAGGTGTTCCCCGTCTCACTCTTCTCAGACCTCACGACTCCCTGAGACACAACAATATAGAAATTAGGCTAGTTACTAACTCCACACTGACCTCTAGGTGTTCAAATGAAAGGCAAAGTCACACGTTTCTCACTTTAAATTGAAAGCTAGAAATGATTAAGCTTAGTGAGGAAGGCATGCTAAAAGCCCAGATGGGCTTAAAGCTGGGCCTTTTAGGAAAAGTTGAAGGAAATTAAAAGTGCTAGTCCAGCGAAATAGCCTTATCGCTGATATGGAGAAACCGAGTTAGAAGATCAAACCAGTTCCAACATTTCCTTAAACCCAAACCTAACCCAGATCAAAGTTCTGACTCTCTTCAATTCTATGAAGGCTGAGAGAGGTGAGGAAGCTGCAGAAGAAAGAGTTGAAGATAACTAGCTAGCTCCTGAGGTTTAGGAAAAGAAGCCTTCTCCATAACATAAAAGTGCAAGGTGAAGCAGCATTTGCTAATGTAGAAGCTACAGTACATTATCCAGAAGATCTAGCTATGATAATTCATGGAGATGGCTACATTAAATAAGAGATCTTCAATGTAGATGACAAAGCCTTCTATCAGAAGAATAGGCCATCTAGGACTTTCATAGCTAGAGAGAAGTCAGTGCCTGACTTCCAAGCTTCAAAGGACAAGCTGACTCTCTTCTTAGGGTCTAACACAGCAGTTGACATTAAGTTGAAGCCAACGTTCATTTACTATTCTGAAAATCCTAGGGCACTTAAGAACTATGCTAAATCTTCTCAGAGTGCTGAGAAGCCTGGATGGTAGCACATTTGCATACAACATGGTTTACTGAATATTTTAAGCCCACCACCATTGAGAGCTATTGCTTAGAAATAAAAGATCCCTTTAAAAAGAGGCTGCTCCTTGCCAATGCAGCTGGTCACCCAAGAGCTCTGATGGAGGTGAACAATGAGAGTCATGTTATTTTCATGCCTGCTAACACAGCATCCATTCTGTAACCTGTGGATGAGGGATAATTTTGACTCTCAAGTCTTGTTATTTAAGAAATACATTTTGTAAGGCTTTCAGTGATTCTTCTGATGGATATGTGTTAAGTCAATTGAGAACCTTCTGGAAAGGAAGTACCACACTAGATGCCATTAAAAACATCATTATTCATGGGAGGAGGTCAAAATATCAACATTAACAGGGAGTGGAAAAAGTTGATTCCAAACCCCATGGATGACTTTAAGAGGCTCAAAACTTCAGTGGAGGAAGTAACTGCAGGTGGGTGGAAATCGTAAGAGAACTGGGACTGGAAGTGGAGCCTGAAGTGACCGAGTTGGTGCAATCTCATGATAAAACTTCAATGGATGAGGACTTGCTTTTTTGGGATGAGTAAAGTAAGTGGTTTCTTGAGATGGAACCAATTCCTTGTGAAGATGCTGTGAACATTGTTGAACTGAAAACAAAGGGCTTAGAATAGTTGTTAAAGCAGCAGCAGGGTTTGAGAGGAATGACTTCAGTTTCGAAAGAACTTCTACTGTGGGTGAATGCTATTAAGCAGCATCTCATGCTACAGAGAAGTCTTCAGTGAAAGAACGAGTCAATTGAGGTGGCAACCTTCATTGTTATCTTATTTTAAGAAACTGCCATAGTAAACCCCAGCCTTCAGCACCCACCCCCCTGATCAGTCAGCAGTCATCAATGCTGAGGCAAGACCCGCCCCCAGCAAAAAGATTGTGACTCGCTGAAGGCTCAGATGATGGTTAGCATTTTTTAGCAATAAAGTATTTTTCAATTAAGGTATGTACATTGTTTTTAGATATAATGCTTTTGTACCTTTTATAGACTACAACATGGCGTAACTAAAACTAAAAAAAATTGTGACTTGCTTTACCATGATATTTACTTTATTGAGGTGGTTTGGGGCAGAACCCACAATACCTCTAAGGTATGCCTCTGTATGATTTCATTGCAAGAGAGTCAGGCCTTCCAAAGCAAATGATCCCTTTTCCCACTACTGGATCCACCACCAGCCGCTTTCAGGTTCAAAGAGAATCCAACCCACTGAAGGAGAAATAAATGGGCCATGCCAATCTCCGGTCACAGTCTAGTCCCTTAAGTACAAAGAGTTTCTTATTTTTCCATTATTGTGCTCCAGAGGGAATTTCTTGAAAAACAGCCCTTTGAATGACATGTGTAATAGTATCCAGTACCTTCCAAAGACCTGCGACTAAAGCTAGTGGCTGCACACAGTCAGAGCTACTGGGCACTGAGCGTTGCTTTCTGATGTTCTTTTGCCTCTGACTTCAACTGAGTGATGCCAGCAATCACAAGTTAACCAGGCAGGATTCTGCTTATGGAAGGCAGCATTCGGTCTCTTCTGCTGACAGGTTAAATACGTTTTTTCCTGATGCACTGTTACCTTTAATATTGTGCTGCTGTGGTAGAGAAACACATCAGTGCCTCTTTGGATCACAATCCTATCTTGTCCAGAGATCACATTTCATTTTTTCCTGAGCCAAGAATCCATGGGATCTGATAATGGCCAAACAATGTGATTCTGGGTCATAGACTGGGATTACCGAAGATACACGGGCCTGGGCATGGGGCGTGCTGTCAGAACACACGTGCTTGCCCGATTGCACCCATCCAGGCCTGCCGACCCCTGCCGAGGCGGGGCACTGCTGAGCACGTCCCTCCTCTTGGCTCCCAAGTGACTCACAAGTTTGTGTTCACTCCAAAAGCAAACCAGGGAGAGAGACCAAGTGCAGCTCCAGATCTACAGGCTGTCAGTTCGTTTGGGGACAGAGCCTGCCTTCTAGCTGATGCAGCGCCCCAATAATGCCAAGTGGCGCCTTCGTCATTCTCACAGGTGCAAGCTATTTCTTCCTGAATGAATCACAGAGTCTCCTCTAAGCACTTTGTACTACTCACTGCTGCTTACATCATAAACACACGGGGGCTGCAAAGCCTCACACTTGGTTCCAGACATCTAAAAGTAGCTTTTAGCCTAAGCGTGTCTCTCCTTCTATGGGAATAACTGAGCTCTGAACCACTCACAGAGCAGGGCCCTATCTTTGAAAGGGTCATGCAAGTTCCACATGATACCAGGAGTCTAAGACCTAAAGTACCTTTTTTTTTTGTACCTGATAAAAATTTGCTTAAGGCAGGTATATGGACAAGGATTTTTCAAATGGAATTCCATGAATGGGAGCACAAAGAGGAGTTCATGAGCCTTAGAAGCACTTCAACATCTGGGATTGAAGACTGCTTCTGATCACCACTCTGGCTAACTACCAGTTGTTCACACTTAAATGACTGTAATTTCAAGCAATGCTCCTCCTGAGTTTTAGTCCTGGCAAAAAGGATGGATTAAAGGAACGGCAAGATGTCCTCCTCCACCCTAAGTGAACAGTCAAGAACTCGGAAATGATCCCATTGTAATCATTTTGTAACCTCCTGTATACAAAGGGCCCTAGAATGGGAAAGGGTCTCACGATTTCTTAAAGGGTAAAGTGTAGGATACGGACCATCAGTATTAGTATATATTTTCTTCCTGGGCTCCCACCACAGAGCTACTGAATCAGAATTACTGAGCTTGGAGGTCCAGGAATCTGCATTTTAATAAGGGAATCAGGTAATGCTTTTGGACACTAAATTTTGAAAACCAATTTTTTAGGATCTCAAGAGACTTTCAATTGCTAATGACAATGGAATTCCCTACAAGGGGCTCCAATGATGCCTTCAGCTAAATCTTCATGCAAATTTATCCATATATAACTAATTGTTCATAATCTGCATACATTTTATCTAATAAGACACGATAATCCAAGGCAATAACCGAGTATTTTATTTCCTTTACATTTTCAACAATGACAATGATAATGCTAGACATATAGTAAGCAAAATAAAGCTGAAGATCAATTATTTGAATTTATTTTATTGCATTTGAAGGAATAGCTCAATAGCTGGTATTCAGTTGGGTTCCAGAATAAGTCTTCCCTGATTACCTAATTTCACTGAAGCCCACAAGGACACGGCAAGGTTGACCAGAGAGCCTAACTGGCTGTTGGCAAAGTTCTAGTAAAAGGCCAGTCCTTATGAACCAAAGTGATGCTGGGGGTGATCAAAAAGAGGTTCAGATGCTAGAAGGGAGCCTGGCATGTACCAGGTGTTCAATAAATGCTTGTCACATGAAAAGAAGAATTGCGATTCTACTACATCTGACTTCTTAACTGAGCCGTAGCCTACCGTGCATTTCACACTCAATTATTTTATTTTTACTACCCTAATGTAAGAACCTAAGAAGTGTAAATAATACTTAATTTGAAACATCAGGGGTGTTAATTAAGAGAAAGTTTCACAATGAATTCTATCAGACATGACTGAAGTTCCAGAGAAAAACGCCTAACTTGCTACGATTTAGACAACTTCCAGCATTAGATCTAATCAGAAACACTAAGGTCAGTAAGTTGTAGATGAAATAAAAATGCCCAAGCTTCTCAGAAGACCGTCCTGAGATGCTTAACCATGTCTTTTTACTCATGAACATTGTCTCAAATATGCTAGCTGAAAACGAATGTTCGGTATGGCTTATCTTTATGTAGAGAGTTGGTTGCATTCAGTGCCAGTGCTCTCTCTTTCAAATGAGAGTTCAGTGAAGACAGGGAGTAAAAATATACTTAATACTCTGTGTAGGCACAAGTAGGGTACAGTGTTTATGCGGTCTGTAGGCAGCTAATAAAAACCTACATACAGGAATGAAGGACAGTCAGGCCCTGGTGGAATTGGTAGCCAGGAAAAAATATTCTCACCAAGAGGGGGCTGCTGGGCTGGATGGGAAAAGGATGACTTAAGGAGGGGCCAGTGGAAATTTGTAACTCAAAAAAAAAAAAAGATTCAGAGCCAAATGTGTTTCTGTTCCCAAGGACTGGTCTGATTCTGGATTGCTAATCTTAAAAAAAAGGGGGTGGGGCGTGGGTGGGGGAGGGGGAAAGAAGGAAGGAAGAAGAGAAAAAAAGAATGGAAAGAACGAAGGAAGAGAAAGAGATAGGTAAGAAGAGAAAAACTGAAACTCGAAATGGCAGCAAATGGACTTGAGCCACAGGCATTTGCCCGCAGTGCACCCAGCTCCCCAGCCTCTCTTCTATGCCTGCTGCAAGTGAGTGACCCCTCCCCAGTGGGAAACAGGTGCCTCCTGCCAATTAGGATTTAAAATTCAACAGGGGCTTCTTGAGAGAATGATGACAAGAGTAATTGCGAGAAGCAGCTGTAGAGCCCTTGGCTACACTGGGGCGGGTTTTATTAATCCCCGTTTTGCTGGGTGCCTGGCGTGGAGCTGGGGTCAGCTCGCCTGTCGCAGGGATAAAACTGTAAAATGTAGGGCGAGCATTAATGACTTGAGCTCAGCAGGAGGGATTAGCCTGCCCTGCACTGATATAGATTGTTGGGCATCCAAGAATCAAGTGGGTACAAAAGCACTGTCAACAGGCAGCATCGGTTCAAAGGCTTCCTACCACTGTGGAACATGACAGGCATGTTTACACGATGCTCTGGTGCTTTATTAAATCTTACCATTTGTACTGGCCCGTTGTCAGGACCTCACCCCTTTTCCAGGCTCATACACTGTCCCTGAGATTCTTAGAAGTGTGGCTCCAAAAATGGGTAGTAACATTGGCTCTCGTAAATGTACTTACTGCTATACTACATATACCCTAGTTTGAAGATACCAGAAAGTGCGGTAATGCAGTATACTCAAGGTATGGAATTGGCAAAGCAAACAACTCAACAACAACAACAAAATCTGTATGTGCAAAGTGCTTATGAGGACAAAATTTTTAAAAAGGTAATTAAAATGATTAACTTGGAAGGAGTTTCTAAGGTTTCCTAGAGACAGAGCCTTATTAGATTCTCCATACTCCTTCTCAGTGTCTTTCTAGGCAGCATCAAAACGAGGCGCCACTCAGATACGGAAGCGTTCTCTGTGCTACTGGAGCTCATTCCTTATGCCTGCATATCAACCCTTCTTTAAGTGTCTTTAATTTTTGCTTATATTCCAGGGTCTTTCATTTCTAGGGTGCAAACCTTTTGAGGGTCAGTATGTTTTTTGGTTGTCTTTGCATCCTTATCTTCTAGTATAGTACCTCCATATAATTACTGTTTAGTAAATGTTTCTTTTACCTCCCACTTCTCAAACCAGGAAGGTGGGGACTTTATTTGCCAAAGCATTGCTAACAACTGCCAAGGCAAACATAATACAATCCCGCAGTTCTGTTGCCATCTAAGAAGTCATTCCTTTAAAATGCCAGTGAAGACAGGAAAGTCCAAGAATCATTCCTCTGGAAACACATGCAAACAGTCGTTCTGGAATGCCTTGGCATGCCCTCATAAGAATAGCTCAGGGAGAGCCCAGCAGAGAGGAAAACGAAACCAGAGACCAACATTTGCTCATACAAACTTACGGACCTTAATTTAGGCAGGGCTGGGAGGGAAGGTTCAAGTGGATTCACAGAATGAAGAGGTTTCTGTAGGGAAATTCTGCAAGTTCTATGAACAGGCTAAAGTTATGAGCACAAACTACCCCCTAGACAGATGAAGTCCTTTCTAACTGACATTTACTGTGACCTTACTCTATGTTACCTTTTGTTCTGGCCAATAGTACCCCAAAAAGAATAAGACTTTGCCTGTGTCCTCAAGCTGCTCCCAGCAGGGAAGAAAAGCTTGGCACTAAAATTCATGGTTTACTAGCAACTGGATGGAAAGCAGAAGGAGAAATTGTTGCTTCAGTGTGAGTGGGATATTACCAGCCAGCGAAAGGGGTAAGGCTGTGTTTCTGAAGGAAAGTAAAGGAGTTTTAGGAAGAGGAATTAACCTGACCTGTGAAAGTATCAGGTGTTTGGGGAACAGTGAATGAAGTCTGGGTGAAAGCCAGGGGGCACATGGGGTAAGGGGAAAGGGGGTATGGATGAAAAAGAGCAGAGAAGAGGGTGAATTTGTGGTGAGTCTATAGGAGTCAGCACTGGGCGTCTTAAGAGATCCTCGTATCAGGCAAATAAACTTAGAAAGAGTAAATTCCGCTCTTCATTAGCCCAGTGGCTTATGAGGGTTGGAGTGGAAGGGTGGGGAGTGACTTCAGGAAACAATAGAAGTTTAGGCCTGTTAATCATCTTGGCACAAAGGGGTTGAAATCTTTAATTAGGGATATGGACAAAGGCATGAGGTGAAGTCAGATACCTTAGGGGATGGTATTGCTAAGTCTGGAGAGGAAAGAGGAAAGGAGAAGTTAATACCAAGTCCAGGGTTTGTAGTTTGGGGAGCTGGGTGCCTGGTTGTGGCATAAACAAAGATAGAGAATGGAAGAGGGGCACCAGTTGGAACTTCAGAAGAAAAGCTGAAGTTTGGACAGATTATGTGCCAGATTTCCAACTAAAGCTAAATGGGTAAAAAAGCAAGCAGTTGGAATTGGCACAAGGGTCTTAATCTATAGTTAATAAAGAATGTTTCCTAAATAGAATCTTTCAGCATAATGGATCATTATGTAGGGAAACAAGTCTGCCTAAAGTAATTAGTAAAATTAAAGATCCATCTTCTAATTAAAAAAAAAAATGTGCATTTAGTCTAGAAGGAAAAGACCAATACATTTGGTACCAAAAATATGTGCTGAATTTACTGCATACTTCAGTAAGGGAGAGGTACGCCAGACTGGTAGAGTTCATGGAGCAGATGATGATGTTTCAAAGTGTTTGGAGGATAACTTGTTTGGGTTATGTTAATTATACAGCCAAGAAAAGGTTGATACAATTCTAGAAGCAGAGTTGTGTGTTGATGGTTGAGGCAGGATTTATAAGTGCACTCACTAGAGGGCATGCCCCACCCAAGGGCTGCCTTTGAAAATACAAGGCCATTTGGATTTGAGCACTCAGGCTTGTGCTGACTGCAGCAAATTGCCACTAACTGATTAGGTCAGCTTAAAATCAGTTCTGATGTTTATTTATCACCATAACCCTATGAATGGAATTTAGCGACTAAACAGATTCAAAACTAGTTTTAAGTCTTTACTGGTTAGCAAAGCTATAAAACTTTCGCTCTTTTCCAGGAAGAATGGGGATTTTTTTTTTTTAAATTATTCTCAGTAGATATGAACCAAATGCAGTATCAACTTCATCGGCAATGGAGTTTCTTTCGTTTCTGCACTACAGCTCTGAAAATATAAGAACAAGCATCTCCATTTATGAAATTTTTGTAGCAATAGAAAGTTAACAATCCTGAAGGTTTCTGATACTGACAAATGCTTTGAAACTTGCAAACTTATCTTTCATTTTGCTTATTTTCATGGTGATATGCATTGTCTTGCTTTATGGGGAAGATTCCAAATTCAGGAATGAAGTGAGAGAGTTAAAATTCATAATGGGTCCTCACTGAATTTAGGAGAGATATGTGTGTGTGCTGTGGGATTTCTGTTGTAAATGACTGGTTGTGCTTATCAAACTGGTGAGATACTTTGAATTCTAGGGTCATTTTTGGTAAGGCACCATTTGGTTCCCTTACAGCTGATGTCTGGGGCTCTATGTGCGTCAGCTGCAGCACTGGTCCCAACAGACAGGCTGACAGCATGTCTAAACACATATGTTGACACATATATGCCTCCTCTGTGCCCAATCAACCAGTGGCCTACATATTTTGGAATCCTCTCCGCTGTTTATATTGTGATGCAAGATTTGGAAGCCTTTTAGGTTTCTTTTAATGAAGATGAAAAGGGATCCCACCTCAAAAATTATTAAACCAGAAATAGCATTCCATTCTAGATATCATGCCAGGTAGCTCTTCTTACAGCATCAGCGGGGACATTCCAGCTATCTGGTGTCCTTCCCATTCTTCAAATGCCTCTAGGGACTGGACCTGCCTCTTTGCTTTTTTATCCCCAGGGCCTAGTAGAAAGCTTGACTTCTAATATGTGCTTAATGAGTGTTAACTAAATGATCAGTGTCTTCAATGTCAGATGCCAAAGTGTTTCTCAAATGAAAACAGAAATAACACATTGCTTTTATCATGTTCATTCTCAGGTTCCAGTCAACCACAAATACTTAGAATCTGTGAGCCAGAAGATATACCGGAAATCATCCTTTTCAACCTCCTTATTTTACGTATAAGGGATCCTGAAAAATAGAGATGGGAAAATTATTTTGATAGTGGAACTAAGACTTGAATGTGAGTCTCTTGATTCTTAGTCAAAAGCATTTTCTATCATTCTTACTGGTCTCTTTACACATTTCCCTTATTTTTTCTGTCAGATGAAAACAGTTATCATTTCTGCGTCAACCTAATCATACTTTTGAAAGTTAGTCTCCATGTTTTCAATAAAATGCGATTTGGAGGGGAGAATTCTTGCGATCATTTCTTTGCCAATACTAAATCACTAAAACATTTCCCCTTTGATTGCCACTGGCTACTTCAAGTTACTGCTTTTAGCTTCTTCCTTTGCATACCTTGCACCCAAAAATATCTCCAAAGAAAGAGATTATAATACAGAGACGCAGAGGAGGAAAGATAAACTGTATACTTTAAAGTTCATTTCATGATTTTAATCAATTCAAACTTTCAAACATCTGAGAAGCCCATAGTTTTGATATGCTAGAAGGGAAAACTGTTGTTTTTCCTTGACTGGAATAAACCATGTGTTCAAATCTTTCCTTCCTTCCTTTCTCACGTAGAAAGAGCAAATAATACAAACCTTGGTCTTAGAGACACCACCTGAAGAGCAAAAAAGAGGAGCATCTCTGCAGCAAGAAGGAAATAAGTTAGAGTGTTGACATAGATGGCTTTTACAAGTTGTTTGGGAACTGAATTACACTTTAAAGAAACTGAAGAACTCCTGCTGCTAAAGAATCCCAGAATAAATCTTTCGTAAGTGAAAAAAAAATTCAACAAACAAGCCTATAGTACAAATATAAATGTGTCCATGATGCCTTCCTCTCTGTCAAAGGCAGACAGTTGGCCAATGACATGAAGCCAAGGAACAGGCTCATAGCTTCTTCCTTCTGGCTTAAAATGGACCAATACCTGATTGGGAAAAGAACAAAAAGGATGTCTTGAATCCTCTTGCCCTAAGCCAACCAGATCATTAAAGAAGACAGTAGCACTTACTTCTAAAGTAGTAAAGACACTAAAAACACTTTTAGTGAAGACATTGAAAGAAATCAAGGAGAGCTTAATGAATATCAGGTAGTTTGCCTGAAGGATATTTAATGAACAGTGTGAACTCAAATATTTCGATCTGTTTTCTCCAGAGATCCTTGCCTATGCACAAACCCAGGGCTTATTTACTATAATCAGATGCCTGAAATTTCTGGGCAACTGCATGGCCCTCACCAGGGATGTATGGAAAGGACTCATATATCTGCATGCTTAGGTGGGGTCAAAGTAACTCCTTTGATCATGCATCCCTCCAACTTTTCAACAACAAAATAAGATAATATATTTAGAAGTGTGACTGAATAAAATAAATAAGCTTGTAGTATTCCTGGGCAGGAATAACCAGCTTTTTATACCCCAGGCATGTGGAAATGACTTACTCTATTCTGGGAAGGAGGTATGGCAACTAGCTTTGGGATGAAAATCAGCCCTTGATAAATGTATTGTTTCTTTCAAGAAAATTGGACATTTCTTAGAATAATAAAGGATAATCCATTGTCAATCTTGACTGTATATCCTGTATTGTGCATGAAAATATCTAGAAAATTTTAAAAATACCATTGTTGTACAGGTCCCACTTCTAATCAATTAAATCCGAATCACTGGAAGTGGAGCTTCAGTATTTTTTTAAAGCCTCTTACATGATCCTAATGGGCAGTAGAGTTTTGAATGATTCATTTAAATCTTCAAAAGGCATCTCCTTTTGCTCAGAGAAATGGTTCCATCTTTGCTTCTCTTGTTCTACTGAAGTCTTGTTGGGTCAAGTCCTCGTCCTATATATACTGGTCTCTTGCCAAGGTCTCCAAACCCCTCTCCCAAACCCCTACACCAACCACACCCATCAATTCTCATTCACACTGGAATCATCTACCTCTGACATTCTCCAGCTGAGAACCCAGTGGTTCTCTAGCATGCATCCAATGTGAATAAAGTTCAAACTCCTTTTCTAATCTTTCTGGTGCTTTTCTCTGGATCTCAGCCCCTCACTGCTCATGCTCTGCCTCAGCCCCAATGGGCCATTCTTCTATAGCAAAATCTGCCTCCGCAGCTGCAGGGTGACTATCTCTACTTGATCTGGGTTCAAAGGTCTCCCAGAGAAGCCAATCAATACAAAACATGACTGAGAATTCAGATTGCGCTGGAGGTTTTGCAGGGGAGATGGATGAGTACTTTACATTGCCAATTAAGTTGCAGCAAACTACTTAAAATTAGGCACATCAAAGAGATGGATCAAGATGGCAGCATAGTGAGGTGTGGGGAATTTTGTTTGTCCTCCAAAACAGCTAATAAATAACCAGGAATGGTACAAAAAAAAACCTGGTGACCAGAGACATACTGTATGCTAGCCTAGACCAGTTGGAATGGCTGCGATCCCAAATGGAACTGTAAGTCCCCCAAGCCATAGAGGTCAGTGCCCCTCCCCCACTGGCATGGTGGGTTGGTTCCTGGAGGGGAAAGGAAAAAGACTTTATTAGCAGCAAGGGCTTAGCTCAACCAAGCTCCAACTGCAGAATTACTTAACAAATTCAGACTACTGAAAGCAGGGCTCCAGCACAGGAAAACTTGGAATAAGCACTAAAGGAGCTAAGGCATTGTGCACTGGCAGAAAGCAGGCAGGGCTGATGAAAAAAAAGCAAAAACAAAAACCAGAGACTTTTTGAGTTGGGCAGCACAAAATAATGAAAAGGGCTGGACCCCAAGAAAAAGGGGCACATACAGCCTCAAGGTAATACAGGTTTTATTGAAAAACCTAAGGAGCAGGAGTCTGGCTCTCAAAATCTTTTTTTTTTCTTTTCTTTTTCTCTGCTCCTTAACAGCTCATTGGATAGATCTGATAGCACTCGCAGGCTCCAGCACTGCCTCTGGCAGTGACAAAGTAAGTGAAAGGAGTTAATCCCCTAAAGGGTGCATCTTCCCTGAGAAAAAGGGGTGGGGCCCAGCTCAAGTGGAATCCCTCCTTCAAGGAATTCAGGCCCCAGGGACTGGAAAACAGAAGCAATTAAAGCCATCACACTGCCTCACCTCTGTCTCAACCACTCCCCCGGCAGGGAGTCTGCTGAAATTAAAGGCACCACATCACTTTACGATGGCAGAAACTGTGGGCAGACAAGTGCCATAGGCGGGGCAAGATAAGAAAAGCACAGAGTCTTGAGTCTTCATAGGAAAGTCTGTTTAATCTGCTGGGTCTCACCCTCAGGTCAAACTGACGCCAGCTATTCTTTCCTCCTGAGATGTGGACCTATCTGATCTGGGAAAATCTGACTGGGGTCTTTACTATCTGAGGAGACCATCTGAAAAAAAAAAAAAGCCTCCATATAGACAGGGCTTGAAACAGGAAAACAAGAACTTAAAACAGTTAAACAGAACCTATGCTAAAGGTCTAGAATAAGTTGACTTGAATATCAAAAGAACAGATAGGGAATTGAACGTCAAAGAACAGATAGAAAACAAAGCCATCCAGCAAAATACACCCTAAGTAAAAGAGTGAAAACAACTTCTAGAATAAACTAATTAAGGAAATCAAATGTCTAGATACCAGCAAAAAATAACAAGTCATACTAGGAAAATAAAAAATATGGCCCAATCAAAGGAACAAATCAACACTTCAAATGAGATAAAGGGGTTGAAACAACTAACTCAGGATGTTAGAAAAGACATAGAAAATCTCATCAAAAATCAATCAATGAGTTGAGGAAGGATGTAAAGAAGACATTGGGAAAACAAAAAGAAGGACTCAAAGGTTTGAAAAGACAAATCACAGAACTTAAGGGAATGAAAGTCACAATAGAAGAAATGAGAAAAGCAATGGAAACCTAGAACAATAGATTTGAGGAGGTAGAAGAAAGGATTGGTAAACTAGAGCACTGGACATCTAAAATCTGACACTTGAAAGAAAATATAGGAAAAAGAATGAAAAAAATATGAGCTGGGTCTCAGGGAATTGAATGAGAATATAAAGCACATGAATATACATGCTGTGGGTGTCCCAGAGGGAGAAGAGAGTGGAAAAGGAGGAGAAAAATTAATGGAGAAATAATCACTTAATATTTCCCATCTCTTATGAAAGAGATAAAATTACATACCCAAGCAGTGCAGCATACTCCAAACAGAATAGATACAAATAGACATACTCCAAAACACTTACTAATCAGATTGTCAAATGTCAAAGACAAAGAGAGAATTTTGAAAGCAGTGACAGAAAAGCAATCCATAACATACAAGGGATGCCCAATAAGACTATGTGTGGATTTCTCAGCAGAATCCCTGGAGGCAAGGAGGCAGTGGTATGATATATTTAAGATTCTAAAAGAGAAAAATTGCCAACCAAGTATTCTATATCCAACAAAATTGCCCTTCAAAAATGAGGGGGAGATTAAAATATTTTCAGACAAGCAAACACTGAGAGAATTTTTGACTAAGTTACCAGTTCTGTAAGAAATACTAAAGGGAGCACTACAGGCAGATAGGAAAAGGCAGGAGAGAGAAGTCTGGAGAAGAGTGTAGAAATGAACTATTAATAAAGGTAAAAAGAGAAAAAAAATAGATATGACATATAAAATACAAAAGACAAAATTGTAGAAGAGAGTACTGCCTTTACATAATAACATTAAAAGTTAATGGATTAAAATCCCCAATCATAAGATATAGCCTAGAAGAATGGTTTTAAAAGCAGGACCCATCTTCATGATGTCTACAGGAGACACACGTACAAATAAAAAATGTTTTTGCATGAAGGAGAACAAGTGAATGTCAACGTTGCAAGGTGTTGAAAATGGATGGTATATGGGAAAAAGTACAATCAATGCAAGCTAAGGTCTATAGTCAACAATAACATTGTAATATGCTGTCACTGACTGTAACAAAGGCATTATGCTAAAACTAAATGTCAACAGGTGGGAGGCATGGGGGAGGGGTGTGGATTTTTTTGTGGGAGAAAAGGAAATGTCTTCATGTAGATTATGGTGGTGAAAGCATGTCTATTTACTTAGATTGGATTGTATGATGTGTGAATAAAACTTTAAAAATGAACAGAGAGAAGCACATGCTTGAGAAAAGGCAGAGAAAGAGATGTACTTATTCATTGTTGGTAGGGAAGCTGAGAGGTGCAGCCCCTTGGAGGGTAGTGTGGTAGTTCCCCAGAAGGCTAGGGTTGGGGTTGCCATATGATCCTGAAACCCCTTTGCTCAGCATATACCTGGAGGAACTGAACGTGGGGACATTGGTGGACATTTTCCCACTGATGTTTATGGTGGCTGTGTTTGAAATTCACAGTGGATCGAGGTGGCCTAAGAGTACAGTGACTGAGGAATGGAAGGGGGAACTATGGTATGTATACATACAACGAATTACTGAGTGGCTGCAAGAAGGAATGAAGTTGTGAGGCATGCAACTAGGTGAATGAACCTTAAGGACTGTATGTTGAAAGAAATGACAGAAACAAAAAGACAAATATTATCATGCCTCACTCATATGGACTAACTACAATATAAAAACTTGATGAACTGAAGTCAAGAGCATGGATTATCAGGTTGGGGCCTATTGTAAAGGATCCTAGGTTGTAAGTTGCTATAGCAGTCACATATAATCAGGAGTTGTTACTGTGATTTCTAAATTCTGATACACTGAGCTGTTTGTATATAACCTAGCCATTCCCAGAATCTTCAGGTATTTATGTGACACCTGAGACTCAGAGCTAGAGCTATGAAGCTATGAAAGTCAGCAGTACCACATATAGTAGCTTTTTAAAAAGTGGGAAAAGGGGTCAGACTTTGATTATAGATATAAAGGAAGCGGATCTGGATAGGACTAAGGTAGAACAGAATATCACGCAAAGGATGATATAATCCGTAATTTAGAGCTACAACTTCTGCGTGAAACCAAAGGGAGAGGTATTTATTTGGTGCAAAATTTATATTTTGGTTAATGCATTACTAATTTAACTTGTATGGTCAGTTTAGCTGAACACCATAAGAACATGGAACCTTGAATGGTGTGTGAGATGTTGGATTATCCAGGTTAGTGTGATGCCCTGATATATCCCAGAGTAATTTGGGCAGTTAATAAAGTATTTGCAAAGTCCCCTTGGAGGACTAGAGGGAAAGGAGGAAATATTCAACTTCTCCATTTGGAGAATTTCTGATACTCTCACAAGCATTGGGGATGACCAGATCAATGGGCCAAGCACTCGATCTTTGGGTTCGCCCCTTTGAAACATTCCTGCAAAGGATAGGCTAAGGCTACTTAAAATTATGCCTAAGAGCCACTCCCAGAGTACCTCTTTCTTTGCTCAGATGGGGGCTCTCTCTCTAAGCCAACTCGACTGGTGAGCTCACTGCCCACTCCCTACGTGGGACATGGGACGAGGGTGTAAATCTCCCTGGCAATGTGAGACAGAACTCCTGGGATGAACTGGGACCCTGCATCAAGGGATTAAGAAGGATTTCTTGACCAAAAAGGAGATGAGAGAAATGAGACAAAATAAAGTTTCAGTGGCTAAGAGATTTCAGAGTTGAGAGGTTACTTGGAGGTTATTCTTGTGTGTTATGTAGAAAACTCCTTCCAGTTTATGGTGTATTGGAGTGGCTGTAGGGAAGTACGTGAAACTGTTGAGCTGTGTTACAGCAGCCTTGATTCTTGAAGACAATTGTATAAGATATAGGTTTTACATTGTGACTGTGTGACAGTGAAAACCTTGGGTCTGATGCTTCTTTTATCCAGGGTTTGGACAGATGAGTAAAAACATAAGAATAAAAATAAATATATAACAGGGAAGGTTAAGGTGTAAAACAAATTCAGTAGATGGAAAGACTAGTGGTCAATGCAAGGGGTATGGGGTACATGAATTGTTTTTTCTTTCTTTTAAATTTCTTTTCTGGAGTGTTGCAAATGTTCTAAAAAGTGATCATGGTGATGACTACACAACTATGGGATGATATCATAAGCCTTGGATTGTACACCATGTATGGACTATATGTGTGTGAAGATTTGTCAGTAAAAGTACTAAGGAAAGCATGTACACAGAAAACTGCATAACATTGCTAAAAGAAATCAAAGGAGGCCAAATAGGTGGAAAGACATTCCCTGCTCATGGATAGGAAGGCTAAATGTAGTTAAGATGTCAATTCTCCCCAAATTGATCTACAGTTTCAACACAGCAGATCAAAATTCAAAAAACCTACTTTGAAGATTGGGAAAAGCTAACTACCAAATTCATCTGGAAGTGTAAGAGACCCCAAATAGCTAAAAGCATCCTAAAAAAGAGAAATGAAGTGTGAGGATTAACACTCCCTGACTTTAAAACCTATTATAAAGCCACAGTGGTCAAAACAGCATGGTACTGGCACAAAGACAGAAGCAATGACCAATGGAATCGAATCGAGAGTGCAGAAATAGATCACCAAATCTATGGTCAACTGATTTTTGACAAGGCCCTCAAATCCTCTGAACTGGGACAAAATAGTCTTTGCAATAATTGGGCATGGAAGAACTGGATATCAATAGTCAAGAGAATGAAAGAGGACCCCTATCTTACACCCTACGCAAAAATTAACTCAAAGTGGATCAAACATCTAAATATAAGAACTAGCACCATAAAGCTTCTAGAACAAAATGTAGGGAAGCATCTTCAAGACCTAGTAATAGGAGGTAGCTTCTTAAACTTTACACCCAAAGCACAAGCAACAAAAGAAAAAACAGGTAAATGGGAACTCCTTAAAATCAAATGTTTCCGCACCTTAAAAGACTTTGTCAAAAAGGTGAAGAGGCAACCAACTCAATGAGAGAAAATATTTGGAAATCACATATCAGACAAAGGTTTGCTTTCCTGTATATACAAATAAATCATACAACTCAACAACAGAAGAACAAACAACCCAATTATAAAATGAGCTAAAGATATGAATAGGCATTTTTCTGAAGAGCAAATAGAGATGGCTCAAAAGCACATGAAGAGATGCTCATTTTCATAGGCTATAAGGAAATGCATATCAAGACTACAATGAGATACCACCTCACATCTATAAGAATGGCTGCTATTAAACAAACAGGAAATTACAAATGCTGGAGAGGATGTGGAGAAACTGGGACACTTATGCACTGCTGGTGGGAACGTATAATGGTGCAGACACTATGGAAGACTGTTTGGTGATTCCTTAGGAAACTAAATATGAAGTTGCCCTATGACCCAGCAATAGCACTACTTGGTATATGCACAGAAGAGCTGAAAGTAATGACACAAACAGACACTTGCACATAGACGTTCACAGCAGCCTTATTCACAATTGCCAAAAGATGGAAATAAATCAAATCACAGATGAGTGGATCAACAAAACGTTGTATATATGTATGATGGAATATTATCCACAGTAAGACAAAATGACTTTCTGAAGCACATGACAATATGGATGAGCCTTGAGGACATAATGCTAATGAAATTAGCCAGACATAAAAGGAAAGATACTGTATGATTCCACTTTTATGACCAGCATAAAGGTATAATCAGAGGCTTATAATACAGAATATTGGGGACTTAGAGATACATAGAAGCTAGAGATGGGTGAACCGTTAGCTAATGAGGTTGAACTCCAATGTAAGGGAATAGATAGGAGTGAAAGTGATTCTCTAGTGGGTATAGAAGCATACTACCATACTGAAAACGAAAAAGATTGAACGGGGTTGTATAGACTGATGTGTCCCACTGATTCACACTAGAAATATGCATGAGTTCTCGTGAGAATTACTTCAAAGAGATGATTCTTGTATAAAGCGTGTTTAAGTCCAGGGTACAGGGGGAAAACTGCTATTGCATGCTATGAGCTATATTCAAAAGGAAACCATCAGCACTACCACAGCAACAGCAGAGGTAAATAATGGGGTGAGGGACAACAGTTAAGAGAAGGTTTAGATTTCCTATTTGGTGAAAGTGTGTTTATTGGTTGGAACAATTAAATTATCTAAAATTGAGAATGTTTAATGGGCTGTGGACACTGGGCCCTCTACATGATGCCCAATGAATGCAGGTGGCTGAAGGATGCACTGACAGAGAAGTAGATTGGCGAACAATGATGTATACTTATGAGCAAAGGTTGTGCTGCTACAAAAAGGAACAATGTCGTGAGGCATGCAATGATTTAACATGGGGGGCATTTGGTGAGACAAAATAAGCCAGAAACAAAAAAATAACAGTGGTATGGTCAACTTTAGAAAATGCTTATAAGAAAATAGGGGCCTAGATTGTAAGCTTTTAGAGCAGACACATTAAGTCTGGAGTGATGATTATTATTTCTTAATTTTGAGAGGCTGTTATATATATATAACCTGATATTTAGATATAAGAATGAAGCTGAACAAGTTGGGGTTAAAGTAATTCAGAACATAGGGGGAAGGAAGACAGTGTCTTTATTTTAGGACCACACATACTCTTTGAGACCAATGGAAGAAAGGTTTATTTGATCTGGAACTGAAATTTTCTGTAGTGCATAATCCAATTCAACCTATC
>PVIY010016141.1:15242-52403 GCA_004026745.1 Myrmecophaga tridactyla | reverse complement strand
GGGTTTCTCTCCCAACTGGAAGGGCACATGGCAAACATGGCAATGTCTGCTAGCTTTCTCTCCAGGCTTCTTGTTTAATGAAGGAATCCTAGGGGTGTTTTCCTTCTTGATTTCCAAAGGTCAATGGCTGCCAGGGCTCTGTCACTCCCATAGCTCTGAAGCTTTAACCAAAATGGTTCCCTCTCTTAAAGGATTCCAGTAAACTAATCAAGACCCACTTGGAATGGGTGGACTCACATCTGCCTCTAATCAAAGGTAATACCACAGTTCGGTCAAATTTCCAACCTAGTACTGATTAAAAGAAATGGCTGCATCCACAAGGTGGATCAGGATTAAAACATGGCTTTTCTAGGTGTTCTAGTTTGCTAGCTGCCGGAATGCAATCTACCAGAAACGGAATGGCTTTTAAAAAGGGGAATTTAATGAGTTGCTAGTTTACAGTTCTAAGGCCGAGAAAATGTCCCAATTAAAACAAGTCTAAAGAAATGTCCAATCAAAGGCATCCAGGGAAAGATACCTTGGTTCAAGAAGGCCGATGAAGTTCAGGGTTTCTCTCTCAAATGAGAAGGCACATGGTGAACACAGTCAGGGCTTCTCTCTTGGTTGGAAGGGCACATGGCGAACACGGCATCATCTGCTAGCTTACTCTCCTGGCTTCCTGTTTCATGAAGCTCCCCGGGAGGCGTTTTCCTTCTTCATCTCCAAAGGTCGCTGGCTTGTGGACTCTGCATCTCCTGGCTACATCGTTCTGCTCTCTCTCTCTGAAGTCTCTCATTCTCCAAAATGTTTCCTCTTTTATAGGACTTCAGAAACTAATCAAGATCCACTCAAATGGGTGGAGACATATCATCCTCTAATCCAGTTTAACAACCATTCTTAACTAAATCACATCATTCAGCGAGATGATCTCATTACAGTTTCAAACATTCAGTATTGAATAAGGATTATTCTACCTTTATGAAATTTATATTAAAACATGGCTTTTCTTAGGGGGCATACTTCCTTTCAAACCAGCACACTAGGGTACATTATTCTTTCAAACTGGCACGCTGGTCATGTTTCTTCATTTTATTAGGAAGGCAAGAACCCAGTTGTCATTTTGTCAATATACAAAAGAATGATTTTTATTCCCCCCCAAAAAAAATTGTCCATAACTTCAATTTTAACAACGTTCAGCACTTCTGTGAATTCTCAGTTCACTAAATGAGATAAGTAAAATTATCTCACTTTTGCAGTTGCTTTTATTTATACATGAAGAGTATGTTATCTTTATTACAGTTGCAAACTAATGATGAATCTCTTCCTTGGAATCATGGTGAGCTATCCTGGTAATAGCAACTGTATCAAGGTAGTTTGGGTCCTAATCTTTTCCACTCTTATGAAGTGAACATCTATTAAAAATAATGATGCTATGATATCACTAATTTGCCTGGTACCGCTGTCCCAAATGAGAGCCATAGCTAGAGGCAGCTGTAGGTATTTTATTGAAAGAGTAAATTGGGGCAGTTCCCCTAGCAGTATAAATTAGTCAGAACCTTGGAGACACAGGTATATTTTAGGAGCAAAGCACTGAACTCTTTTTCTGAGAATTATGTCACCTTAATTCAGTAATTTGGTATGCCTCAGGGTTTGCATGTATTTTAGAGATAGTAATGAACCATGTGAGTACTCACTTACACACAGAAGTCCCCCAAGAACAAAAGCCATGCTTAATTCACTGGAAAAGCTATCATGCTCAGGATGTTTCCAGAGTAGCGCAAACATATACTAGGTCAGTTAGATAAGTTATTAGGAGCTTATGGGGGTGGAAATGGAAAAATGTACCAAACTGATCATTAAAAATTAGGTCATCATCAAATGAATTAAAGTTTACAAACTGAAGGACCTGTCCTTCCTGTCCTTTCCATACTGTCCCCTTTCTGTCCTCAGTGTACCCACAGTCACCATTTCAATGTGGTCAAATCCTAAATATTTTTAATGATCTAATTTAAATTCAATGCATAAAAATGGGGACTTTCCAAATTGGGGTAATGTTCTTTGTCTCATTGAATGATCCTAGAATTCTTTGAAGTGTGCCGTATATTGTTAAAAATAAATTGAAGAAATGGGACAGGCCACGGTGGCTTAATGGCAGAGTTCTTGCCTGCCATGTCAGAGACCCAGGTTTGATTCCTGGTGCCTACCCATGAAAAAAAAAAATGAAGAAATGTTTGTAGAGAATAAAATAATTATTTTCTTTATGACTTAAGTTTACTGGAAAGTGACACCAAATGTGTTTTAAAACTCTATATACTGTTTTCTTTTTTCATTGTTAATTCGTTCAACACTAAGAAATACTTCATTTTATACCCCACAAGACCCTTATAAGGCTCCATGTTTTAATATATTGTACATAATTTTGTATTTCTTTCCCTCCTTTTGAAGTTTAAACTAACAGAAAGAAGTATGGTATAATTAAAAAAAAAAAAAAAGCAGCATAGGTTTTGGAAGTAGATGGCCCTATTTTGAAACCTTAAACTACCTTTTCATGTTGTATAACCCCGGACACTTTTCTTAAACTTTATGAGCCTTATTTTCTCTTTTCTGATGTGGCTATTACATAAATATGATGAAAGAATTAGATTATATAGCTTTTATTCATGAACTTTTATTATCAAGCCTGGAAAACAAAATTCCCTCCTATAATTCTGAGTAAGGAGCATATTTAATGAGAAGGAAACACATATTTGTCCCATTCCCATCATTTGTATTTACATTAAATACACATGTATGTTCCTACTTTATAAACAAAGCATGTATTTCCCTCTTCACTCCACTGGATATGCTTTGATTAGAATTTTTAACTGCATATTACCAAATGGATGTTCAATTGTGCTTTTGAAATTCTGTTAAAGATAATTTAGCTTCTATGGTTTTAGAGAATAATGCTGATGAAAAACATCATACTGGGAACAAAATCAACATGCAGCTGTGTCACATTTACATAAAGAAGACTCTCAGCATCATGAATTTGCATCAATGCTAAAGTCAGCTATGAGAGTCTGATTTTCATCCTGGAAAGGAATGCATAATTCTGCCAGCAGAAGCACTCCAGGCTCTGTCCACATGATAGACTCACTTAAGTAGTTATAATGTGAAAATATGCCTGGTATTTTGATTTACACTCAAACACATGGCAGTTTTTTAATTAGCGTATTTTCATGAATGTCAGTGCAGTTTGTGTCATGCAGACACAGCCTACGTTAGGCCAGGAAAGCAATTAGAAGAATTAGAAGGATCTATACTTAGAAGTTTACTCCATTAATTTAAATACATTTGTTGGCTGTAGAAAATTTTTTCCTAAAGAGATTATGTTATTATTATTATTATTATTATTATTAGAAAAGCTTGTTATTATTAGAAAAATTTGTTCAGTGGGTGAAGAATGTTTACATTACTGTCTTCCTGTAATTTTCCCCAAATAATAAGGTGGTCATGAATAAATGCATGGAACTCATTATTTTAAATTAATTAAGCTAGAGAGCTGACATCAGGTGACAGAATCAATGTCCGTGTGTTATTGCGGAAGGCAAATATTAATCTAAGTTCATTGGGAAACAATGTTCCATCACAATCTCAATATCTGGTGAGGAGCAATGTTTCTAATGTTTGAGTGCCATCCTGTTTCCCTGAATTTTTGCTATAGCAAGTTTTGCTACAGCATTCAATTATACTTTGGAGGCCACAATTTAGCCGAACAATTATTCTTAGGAACCGACTTTGAATGAATGACACTTCGTGAGTGATGGGGATTTACACATGAAAAAAATTAATGTGGTAAAACAGGAAGACTTGATTCTGCATAGTTTGTTTTTGATCCTGCTTACACTTTTCTCTTCTTGTAATATTTTGAAAGACATTAAATGCAAGATATCCTTCATTAGATGAATGCATAAATAAACTGTGGCACATTCATGCAATGAGATAGTTATTATTCTAAGATAGGAAGACATGAGATTTCAATTCACAAAGAAGCCATAGATTTAACTTAAATGCTGATTGCTAAGTAAAAGAGGCCAGTATATAAAGACAACAGACTGCATAATTCCAATTATATGAAGTTCTGGAAGAGACAAAACTGTAGTAAAGATAAAATGTCCGGTGATTGCCATAGGTTTATGGGGGGAGGGAGTCGAAGCAAAGGGGATTTTCTTAAGTTAGTAAAACTATACTGAATGGCACTGCAATGATGGATACATGATATTCATAGGACTTTATAACACAAATAATGAACCCTAATGTATGTAAATTAAAAGAAGAATTTAGGTGTTCTGGGAAATTCCAGAACGGAATGCAGAATTTCGACAAAATGACTATAGGAAACAACTTCACCAAAGGGGTGGGCAGAAATGGTGCTAAAATAAGTACCTTTGGACATAAGTTGAGTGCATAGGCAAAGACGCTGTACATAAGCATGGCATAATAGCAGACAATTTGTTCTACCCACAGGGGTACTGAGGAACAATTCTGTGACTGTTATACATGTATGCTCAAATAGAACACTTAAGCAAATGGATGGCAGATGCAGGGTGCCAGGTGGAGTGGCAGTTTACAAATAAGCATGGGGAGAAGACTAGAATGCTACACAAAGTAATGGAATAAAATTGAAGACATCACTAAAAACTCATGTTTAGCTTAATGTAGATACCAGTGGTTACATATAGAAATATATTTATAAATACGTATGTTTTGTAGTGAGTTACAAAAAATAAGAGTTTTTAAACTATCATGACCTCCTTGTTTTGTCAGATGAAAAGACCTAGAAACAATGGCACTTCCATAGTGAGAACTACCCAGATTTTGGTTTTTAATAGCATTCTCCAAAATAAGGAACCAGTGCTCTTGGAGAAATGGCTGAACTTAGGACCGGGGCAGGGAGGAGATAAGATGAATCTGGCACATCTTCTAGTGCCACAAAGTAAGGACAGGCTCACTAAAACAAAGTCCACCATGCAATGACAGGAGTATGTCAAAGGAACACTGGAGCCAACTGAAGGCGGTCCCAATGGCCAAAGTTGGAAGAATTTGTATAAGAAATTAAATAAAGTAGTTTGGGATTCTAAGCCAAGGTTTGGGCCCATACTTATAGAAATAAATGCCTGAATAAACCAACAAACAAAAAAATGTGGAGAACAGATGCATATATCATTCTAAATAATTTATGTGAATATTCTGCCACAAAGAGGTAGAATGAAAATTCCTGCTGCTTAAGCAAGAGCTGCTCAATATGACTTCCTTTCCTTCCAAAGAGTAAAGTAAAGAGGGGCAAGAAAGGAGTAAGTTTACAGTGGAGAAACCTGACAAACAATATCTCAGCCAGATAATCAAAGTCAACATCAATGATCATTCATATGGATACTGTGTACCCTTGATGTGAGATGATGAATGGAGATAGAACTCTGTGGCTTTCTTTTACAAATGTATAATCCTCTAATCTCAAGAAAAATCCCTTCAGACAAATCCCAAGTGAGAGACATTCTGCAAAATATTTGACCAGTGCTCCTCAAAACTGTGAAGGTCATCGAAAACAAGGAACTTCTGACACACCATTGCAACCAAAAGCAGACTGTCATAACAACCCTGGAAAACTAAGATGCCACACACAAGGTGCTTTGGCTTAAACAAGAATATATTGTCTCACAGTTTTGGAGGTGAGCGGTCCAACATTAAGGTATCTATATGATGTCTGTAGAGCTCTGGTGCTGGTTGGTCTGGCTTTCCTTGGCTTGTATTTCTGCCTGTATCCCACATTGATCTGCTCTGTCTCATTCTCTGGCTTCTCCAGAAGAATTCTGACTGTCTGAATCTTCTCTGCTTATAAGGACTTATGCAGATTAAGGCCCATTCTGATTCAATTTATTTCAGTTTGGCCTCATCTCAATAGGATCTGTGAAGATCCTATTTACAAATGAGTCCACATCCACAGGACCGGCGATTAGGACCTTAACATATCTTCTCTCCCAGAACCTAAGAAGATATGACAATAAATGCCATGTGGTAATGTGGATGGATTCCAGGAACGGGGCAAAAAATATGTTATATAAAAGCTAATGAAGGTGGGCAATGGCGGCGCAGTGGCAGAGTTCTTCCTGCCATGCTGGAGACCCGGGTTCGATTCCCAGTGCCTGCCCATGCAAAAAACAAAACAAAACAAAAACAAATAATAACAACAAAAGCCAATGAAATATTTTAAAATGCAAAAAATAAATTTTATTTAAAGATAGCATATCAATATTAGTTCATTTATTGTAACAATATACCATACTAATGTAAGATGTTAATAATAAATAAAATTGGGTGCGCAATATATGAGAAATGTGTAATATCTTCAAAACCTTCTGTAAATCTATAACTATTTTTAAATTAAAAGTGTATTAAAAATATAGTCTACCCCCCTCCCTCAAAGCATATTAACAAAGAAATAGTCTGAATAAGTAAACATCTGGCTACTTTCCTTAGTAATGTGATTCAATTAAAACATAATAGTGTGCTGCTGCTTCTTCAATTCCTTTACTTTTTCTTTTTTTTACATATACACATAAAATATTGCCAATTGACCTAGTTTCCATTACAAATTGAGCAGGCTCTTTTCCAGTGCCTAGTTCATTTCCCTTCAATGAAAGAGTTTTCTAGAAAAGCTCATTAACAATTTAATTTCACTAAGTTTGGAGTGCATATGAAAGTTTCTTTTTTTTTTTTTTTTGCATATACAAAACCATAGGAAAGGGGAAAATGAAAGAGAGAATACTGAGAGGTGTGCTGGTTATCGGCTATGGTGTGGCAACAGCCTTCGTACCTGAGAAAGAAAGAGGCAGGAATAAAGGACAAACAAATTACTCTGGAATGATAGATGGAGTCATTTCAGTAAGTTTTATGAAGCACTTAGAAGACCACTCCTAAGTATTCTGCTTTATAGAAGGACAACCCAGCTGTAAAATATGCTTCAAATTTTTCCAGTAAGAGAATTTCATTCAACGATTATTAGTTGACTGTCTACTATATACCAGCCAATCTGACTATTAAGAATGCATCAGTGGACAGAATAGATAAAAATCGCTGTCTTTTTGGCTTCTATATTACTATGTCTACTTCATCGTGGGGTATTATAAATTTGGCTTCAGAAATCAAGAATTTCAGAAAATAATAGCATTTTAAATTTCGGGGCATCTCCAGTTCCAGGCCTCTTGATACCGTAACAGTAAGAGAAGCAAGTGAGAAAAACTTCTTCCTCTAGAATATAATGTGCTGAAAATCTTTCATACCAGTATATTTTCAAAAGCAAGAAAAAGAAAAAAAAACTTGTTCCATGCTCTGTAGAGAATTCAAAACAAGCCAAAAAAGGATAAAGAGCTTTTGGGGCTTGCTTTTCTCTCTAATCTCTCTTTCCCTACACATTTTACAATCTATTTTTTAAAAGACCTTTCAGCCAGCATTTTTTGAATACCAACTTCAGGTGCATTTTGGCACTGGGCACTGGGAATTAAAGACTAATATGTTGTTTCTATCATCATAACTATTGTGAAATAAATTAGGGCTTATATTCTATTTCTGATTAAAAAGTGCAATACATTTTATAGCTGCCTTCTCCACCTTAAACTTTTAGGAGCTGTGGTCACTTGAAGCCACATGCACCCTAGAAAAACATATTCTTAAATTTAATCTACTACTGTGGGTGTGCACCCATTGTAAATAGAACCTTTAGATAAAGTTCCTTCAGTTAAGGTGTGGTGCAACCCAATCAGGATGGATCTTAAACACTTTGCTGGAGTACTTTATCTATGGACAGCCAAAGACTAACAGAAACTAAATATCAGTGAAGCAGGAGATATGCCATTGTGCCTCGTCATGTGACAAGTAAGGACCCCAGGATCCCCAGCAGCCTGCCCCAAAGAAGCCACGGTCTTACAGGAGAAAATACCACCTTGGGGATGCCATGATTTGGATGTTTTCCCAGACTCACACTGTGAGCAAATAAATTCCTATTGTTTAAGCCAACCCATTTCATGGTATTTGCTGGAGCAGCTTAGGAACCTAAAGCAGGGACATAAGTAAACATACCCAGAGACAGGAAGCAGATTAGAGTTTACGGGGGTGGCGTGGTGGGTGGTGGAAAGCTTGGTGTAAAAAAAGAAAAAGAAAAAGTCCAAAGAGTGTTTGGGAACCAAATCTATTTGAAAAGAAAAAACCCAGACAATTTATTCTATAGGTTCCTGAGAGATGGATATTTCTGCTTAAATTCTCAAGGACTGGGGAACGTCTGTAGGGAGAGGAGTAGGAAGAAAATGCTGAAACCTCCAGAGTTGCTACCTCAGATTTTGTTTCTCAAAGTATGTCCCCAGCCCTGCTACTTAAGACCACTGGGCATGATGTTCAATACAAATGAAGTAGTTCAAACTTCCTCAACAAAGAGATAGGAAATTTGAGCACATAATCTGAAACCATCACAAAAATGGTGGACCCCATAGTCCTTAGAACAGAGGATTTAGTTAAGTTACCTCAGCTGAGGAGATAGCTGAGCTCATGGTACTCACTGGAGGACTAGTTCCAAGTGTGACGGTGGACAGAAAAAAAAGAAAGGAGGTATTTGTGCTTGAGAGGCTAAATGATTTCATTGGAATCTCTCATTAAAATTGACAGTTTACTGGACTTTAGTAACTAAAATAACAGAATTTTCTTTTAATTGTGACAACAGATATCCTAATAAAAATCACTAAACAAATGGTAGATAGAGGAATCACACACGCAGAAAGATACAGAGGCCCACAAGTCATGCGCTTAAAATCTGGAAGTTACAAAACAAGACAATGCATTTCATTTGTAAAAAACTTCATTCCTTCACTTCCACAAATATAACCTCAAACAAGAAGCTGAAAAATATGTCTATAGCTGTCATTTCATAAATGACAGAATTTAGCAAATTGTCAAATACAACTGAATAAAATCATTGTACTTATTCAGGTTTTTTATTGAAGGGAAATGTTTGGATGTGAAAATAAATACTCATAACTCAAATTTTATAATTTTTTTTCAATTTTTTCATATATTATTGCAAATTATTGTATGTTATTCTGTGCAATTCGTTTTACTTTTCTTCATGTTGGAAAATAACTAATTATTCTAGGCAATATTTTATTTAATTTCTGCTCTATTGGCAATAGCAATCTAAACACTTACAAATAATAGATAAATATATTCCCATGATGTAAAATGTTAATATAATATTCAAATTATATATAGATCTTTTTAAAGAAAAATGCAAGTAACCATTGACTCAATTTAAATAAAAACTACTTAAATAAACCTGAAATATTCATTTAATTTCTGGGAAAGAAAATTAAATTTAATAAAAATTTTTATAAAAATACACCTACTTTTATTCCCAGCACTAAACGTGAGTCTAGCAGACCAATGTAAAAAAATGGGATTGTAATGGCAGCACCATTTTGAATGAATCTGAATATCGGAATTTCAGCAATTTGGATAGAAATTTGTGTTTAGTTTCAAACTTGCATTTCAGAGATTTGTGAGGTTTTCAAGATATTGCTGCCCAACTAGAAGTTCTACTTACAAAATCAGGAAAACAGCTAGACTTTGCACGAGGTAACCTGGCTAGAAGATTAAGAGAGAGAGTAAATAATTATGTTCAAGTCTCTTTTACCCAATCTCTTTTGAATAGTCTCTTTAAATAATCATTATTTCTTTAAACTATAATTATTTTCAGTACTCCATGCTCCAGCATATTGTAGACATCATTACTAATTCATCAATGCTTGTCCCTGTAAGCATTTTAAAGATATTTTTAGCATTTAAAAATTTATACATTCTTGATTTTCATCTTAGGAGGAGTCAATATATTTTGGCAAGAAGTTATCTCAAATCATATAAAGAAGATCATTGTGGAATGGAGGTATCATACACATCTACTTTATGCTAAACTTTCATAAAAATGTTTATCCTTCAAATAGGGAATCCCTAAGTAATATCTATAATAAAACAAATAAGAGAAGTTTTGTTTTTTGCTGATAATAAGAAATTAATTAAAAGGGAGCTAAATTTCACATATTTGGGCATACTTCAAAAGTACACAATTTTGTAATGCAACATTTTTCTAAACCTGTATTGCATGTAAAATAAAAAAAAAACTTCTCTTTTGAGAAAAAAATAGAATGAATAAGAATAGAATAACAATACTGTCTATTCAATCTTTTTCTCTGTCAGAGCAACAGTGAGCAATGATGTTAAAGCCTTTAATTCTCTGGTCTCCATGGGCTCAGTTCACTCTCTTCAAGATATATATCAACCTTCTAAAATACCGATGAAATGTCCATTGTTGCCCTGAGGCACTTGTGATCAAAAGGAACACATATCTATGTTTCTTTAAACTACTTTTCCTAGTTCAATTGTCTGCTTTGGTCTTAGACATGAGCAAACAACAGTAACTACACCATAACCTGGAATTTGTTTATCTAAACATAGATAGATGGGTAAAAGATAGTAGATTGATAGACAGATAGATTAATAGATAGGTAGATAGATAGATATATAATTGATAGATGATGTGTTTATATCTTCATAAACAAACATATTTTGTAGTAATTGTGAATATTTTCCTGAGTTATTTTGGAATTGTGGATTTTATTTAATAAAAGGGTAACTGTCAATTTTAACTGACCTATTAAAGACCATCTTGTGCAGATATTACTAGTACATTATAATGTTGGGATTGCAGATAATGGTAGAGTTAAATGGATGCCAGCCAATCTGAGTATGTTAAAATTGTGAACAGACACCTTGAAAAATAATATTGTTCATAATGAAATGAGTACAAGTGTTTCCATTATATCCACTACAGCTACATGTAACATCTGCCACATAGTTCTGTAATTTCTATTCTTAAAATTATAATCATACTGAGAATTGATTTGGTTGAGCAGTTTGTTTATGAAAGTTGTAGTGTCTGCCAAATTAAACAATTTCTTAAGAGTGCTCATTTATCTTCCTTGGATTTTAACCAAACACATTTCAAAGATAATGGCATAATATATCTCAAAACTTTAACTTGATTGGCATAAGCTTTAAGTAGAAATATTCTATCTATATCTACATTTATAACTATATCCATATCCACACCTATTAGGCATGGTGCCTATTTCTAAAAACTTTTATGCCATAGGGCAGTGGATCTAAACTTTGTTTGCATATTAGAATCACTAGGGAAGCTTAAAAAGATACTGATGTCTGGTACCATCCTCAGAAACTTAGATTTAATTGGTCTATGGTGATTCATGGACATAACAATTTTTAAAACTCTCCAGGTAATTGTAGCATCCACAAGAAGAGTAGAATTCCTGTCTTGGCATTTCAAGAGGGCTTAGGAGAGAAAGACTTTTATGATTATTTCTTTGGAATGAGTGTGTCTAAACACTGGGTGTCCTTTAATATGTTTTAAAATAATAAATTCGACGACCCAAGTCTATAATGAGTTAATAATTGCCAATCCATTATTTAAATAAAATGTGATTTAAAATTATTTTCAATACTATTTTGGATCCTTAATCGATGAAGCTGTTACTTTAAACAATCATTTCCTAATAATGCTTTTTGCAGAATAGACATTAAGCAAATAAAAAGGCCTATTTATTAATTTAGATTGAAATTCAGTGATATGCCGGTAAATGTTTAGCAACCAGCTTTTTGAGGAAAATAGAGCCCTGACTTAAATGGTATTTATTAATTTACAAGGTGTGCCCTCCTTCTTACTATAAATTCATGACAACATACGTACTTTCAACAAGTTTATAATCTACTGGGAGTTGGCAGAAAAATCAATAAGTCAATATACAGGATACTTCAGTGACGGATATGAGCTATGAGAAAATATGATTGATAATGTGGTAGAGACTGACTGATGCAGGGAGCTATTTCAAGGTGAACTGTGGAAAAGCTACTGAAAAATGCTCTTCAAATTAACTTTTAAATGGGGTATAAAGGGAGTGAAGCTCTGAGGAGCATATTCGAAGGAAAAGGAACCATCACAAATGTGCTTAATGGGGTGCGCAAGCAAAAAAGTTCTGAGGGACAACTCAGGGTGCAAACAGTGCCTAGGAAATAAGGCTGAGTAAAGGGATCATTGGTGAGCTTAGCAGTGGACCGATCCTGTAAGGTCCTGTAGTTTGGATTCTCTTCTACCTGTGATGGAAAGCCATTCGAAGATTTTGAGCCTGAGAATGACTGGATCTGACGTTTATTCAAAAGACAACACTAGCTGCTCTGACCAAGGGTACCAGTAGAGCCTGGGAGGCCAGAGAGAAGGTTCTTAGGTATTGCAGGCACTGATAAATGGTATCTGAGACTAAAGCAGAGCTTGCCAAAGTGTGCAGAGATATCAGTCCTCTCAAGCCTCAGTCACAACTGGGTGGGGCTTTGTGTCAGTGGTCTCCAAAGACCCGTTGCACCAGCTGTGAGCAGTCTTGTCTTTTCACCCCAATGTTGATGCACATAGTATAAATATCTGTGTCATGGCATAAAGTGCAGGAAGTAGGCGGGCAGTGAATACAATAAGAAAGATTGGATTATGGATATAATTTGAAGGTAGAATTGTCTGCATTTGCTGATTGTTTCACATGGGTTTTAACGAGAAAAGAGAAATCCAGGGATCCCAATCAGATTCCGGACAGATAACAGTGTAGACTGAAAAGAGTCTAAACAAAGAGACTAACACAAAGTTATGGACAAGATAAAAGGATTGCAAAGTAAAAATGAATTACTCTGGGACTCTCAGTAGCAGGAAACTGTTATTATCCTTAGTGCTGAAAATGTGATGGAATAGGAATTTTACCTTAAAATACTATGTTGGGAAATTAGAGAACATGTCAACGGGAAATAAGTGAAACCAAAGTGCTTTGGATCTGCTACAGTGACAGGAAAATAAAGCGATCTTACTATAAGTGTTTTCCATTTTCTTCTTTCTCCTCCTAATGGGGTGAAGACAATGTTATAATAGGACAAATAATGCATATTAGGAAGAGAAAGATTCCTCCAAGTCACTTCTAAGTATTGACTCCTCCTTTCCCTGATAGAGAGCCTTGAAGTTTCAACTTCCTGAAAACCCTCAGTCAATTTCTTTATTGAATTCTCTGAATTTTGCAAGCTACTAATCTGATCCAAAGACCTTGGCAAATGATGAAATTTCAACCTAGATTTTGCCTGCAAATTTCTTTCATTGGAATCTTGAAGTTATTTTCATCCCTTTGCTTATTAATGTGGCTCCTTTATTCCTGCTATCTTTCTCTAAAAAGATTGCTTTAAGAAAGGAGGTTGAGTTAGTCTTCAGTGACAATCTGGTTTGACATCAGTTGATTCTTCCCTGTAATGAAGATTATCATTGGTTAGTCCAAAGGTTATATACTAGGAACACACTGGGCATCTTTCTTTTTCTGATTTTTTTTTTTCCTAGAGGCCCATGTGGATTTCCCGGCTTTCTGGTTCTCACTAAACTAAACTTCATTGAACTAAATTTAGCTGTGAGCATATCAACATGCCATCTCAAATATCTCAAATACAAAGTATTATTTCCTTGCTAATGTTTGTTTTTGTTCAAGAAGACATATCAATACAATATCTAATAGGTATATTCAAAACAAAGAAGAATGTGCATAATTCCAGATATTAAGAAAATTCCAAATGTTGGAATTTCGATAAACAAAGACAAGTATCTAGTTAGACAGACTGATTTCCCATGTGGAAAAGAGAAAGAAAAAGCGAGAGATACCAATACATTGCATTGATATCGTTATCTTCCAAATGGAAATGGGAATAATAATCCAAACTTGAATGTGTGTGCCATATATGAAGTGCTCAGTTTTGTGATATGGGTCAAAATGGCTACAACATTACTTTTTTTTCCTAATGTGAACTGTAGCATTATCTATGGTAGTTTGTCATATGTGCATATAGACGGTCATAATTAAGTATAGGATATTAAAATGGTCATACCTGAGATTGACATATTATATCATAGTCTTAGGTCTTTGCTCTAAGTATCCATTTTAAAATAAATAGTTGATAGGATAATCACAAAATAAAATCATAGTAATAACTTTTTCTTTTAAAATGGTGATTCTAAATTACTGGCTTAATCAATTTGATTTATTCTTCTTAGGCCATTTTGTGTTAACTCTCATTATATTCATTTGCTTTATCTGTTTTTCTGAGATGTCTAACAAACATATAGCACAGCAGACACAACAATTGGGCAGTTAAATTGCTTAGAAATTAACATATTGCTTTAAATGTTGATTATTAATTATTTGTAAAAGAAATGTATTGCTAAAAGCCTCAGGGAGCATGCCAATTAAATACTTTTAAGCTATAAAAATAAAAACAGCTGTAGCTGGAGAATTTTAATTATCCAATGATGGCTCTGGGCCTGAAAAGATGAATTTCATGATATGCCCTGAAGGTCAGAAAACTAGAGTCTCCGAAGAGTAAATAGACAGGTAGTCGACACGCTTATTGATTTCTTCTTGTGGGTAAAAGCTGAAGCCATGAACCTGGTAAGCCTCTGATTCCTTAAAATAAAATTTTGGGTTTCTAAGCCTTATGCGGAAGGGATATCTGAGATTCGTGTGGAAGCAATGCCATATATCACTGAGAAATGTGACATGATCTTGTCCAAGCAGGCAACTTTTCTTTCATATTGAATCCCAAACTCTTTTGCCTGCCTAGATGATATTCTCTTAGTACAATTAAAACTCCCCCAAGTTTCATTTAGTAATTATTTGCCAAAGAAGTTTAAATGATCACAGGATATAAACATCTGAAATAATTTTCCTGTGTGTCTCCAGCCAAAGGAGTGTCTAAGGGGAGTACTTAGATACTGACAGTAATAGAGTTTGGCTTTTTTTCAAGGAGGAAGATGATTTCTAATGGCATTTCCAGTAGATTTACTCAGATAAGAGCAAAAGATACTGAATCTAACTAACACAAGCAAAAGCTATTAAAAACTGATAGATGGTGTTTGATGTATAGAGCGCACAAAATTAAAGGAAAAGGTAAAAATTGAGCTTTAGGAAAATAAAGAAGCTGGGAGGCTCATTAATCTCAGTGAAAGAAACTTGCTGCCTCTTATTGAGGACCTTGACATTAGAGTAACTCAGAAATATTTGTTTACCATAATCTTTCCTTCTATTATTCCACATAAGACTCTAACGCTCAGTCTGATTAGCATGGTTAGGAAAACTGCCAAGTTTATGGCAGGCGCATGGCATGTGAACAGCTCTGTCAATGTCATTCGACAAGAATCACTTGCAGTGTCAAATTTCACATAGTGAAGGAAATGACAAAGGATGCTATCAAAGAATAATAAAGACAAGAGTTAGGATTATGCAAATACATTGGCCATGATACTGGGTTCCATCCAATGGAACATAAGTGGAAATGATGTTAGCCATCTCTGAGACTTACCTGTACAAATCTATTATGCCTTATTTCTCTACTCTTTCCTCTTACAGTTGATCATCATGAAAACAACCCATAGAACTATTTTGGAACCATATATTGAAGATGGCTGGCTGCCAACTACCAGGGTCCTTTAATGATATTTTGAGCAATACCTGGCCCTCACATCACCACTTCCATGGTATTAGTAAGTGAACAAGAAACTCCTAATGAGTTTGTGCCTTGATTTATTTATTTGTTTATCTATCTACTTATTTATTTTGGTATGTCTGTTTCAGCAGCAGTATCTAATCAACTTAATAATCTCTGTAGGATTTGTTTTATAATGTGAGTTTAGTTTTTTTTATAAACACATATTTCATTGTCATTATACAGTTTGGGAAAGTAGATTCTTGTAAGTTTCAGTAAGCCTAAAACCAGTGATTTCAAATGTTGCCCATGCAAGAGTGCCCAGTCCATACCTTCTTGCAGTAAACTTCCTGGATGATATCCAGGCTTGTGAGAATAATGTATTACACATGAGCTAAGGGATCGATTCATTGTGAGCAGCTTTTATTGGATGAAACTCCAGAACCCACTCTAGACAGTAGCGGTTAGATTTAATTGTGTTTCTTAAATAGATTAAATCCTATGGCAGAGAAGAAAGTGAGGGGAAGAAATTAACTAATTAAAAAAAGTAATAATTGGTTCCCCTGACCTTTTGTCCCTTCCCATTCTGCATCACTTCCCTCCAAAAGAAGTAGGAACAATGTCTCTTAGTAGTACTACTTAGCTACATAGTAGGGCAGTCTTATAAGAGCTATATCCATCACTTCTATTCCTTCTTTTTCTTTTTTTCCCTTTTTGTTTTTAGCACCATTGATCATGCCACACATATAACAGGAGAATTATAAGGGAGATTTAGGACAGAATATTAAAATGGACTAGAATATTATTTATTCAAATATTAAAGACATATAATGATTATAAGTAAATATTTTATTATTTTATTTTATGATAAATTTTACTGGAAAGGAGAATTTGGAAAAAATATAAAACTTTAAAGCACACCCTCTATCTTCTCTTTTGGCTTTTTCTCTGCAATAGGACAATGGCATTCTTAATGTCAAAAGCAGAGAGGGTATTTGAGGTAGGGATTCCATGAAGGACAGGAAGGAGAGGGAAGAGAACAGGATTTTCTAATAAACAGCTCAGCTCTGAGATGCCCAAGGAAGAGCTAGACCTGCTCACATAGGCTCTTGAGCAGGCATACTGGGTCTTCCTGGGTCAGGAAAAGATCTAAAACACAAAGCTGACTGCCTTCCAATGCAGCTGATCAAATCTGGGAAAGAAAGGATTTCTGTTTTTCTCAGGAGAGGTCAGTTTAAGAAACTGTCTTCCTGGTCACAGACATATAAAAAGCTATGCCTTCTAATCACTGTTCCTCTGTCCAATATAGCCCCCCAAACTTAATCTGATCACTAAGGGAGTGGAGAGAAAAAATCATAATACCGTTTAGAGCTCAAGGAATCAGGGGGAGGTATAACAAACTAATCCTACTGAGTCACTGAAGTAGACAGGCAGCCGCTTTCACAACATGATTATATGAGCCCTTAAGAAGCATCAAATAAGTTATTAAAGTTCATGATATTAATATTGTGAAAACTCATTTGAACATTTGGAAGTTTGGGTTATCACTATCCAGTGTCTTGGAAGGTCATGTGAAATAAATAGCTCAGAACCTTAAGGGGGTAAAAATAGACATGGGAAGATGCTGGCAGTAGTAAGAGATGTTGAGGAGAGTTGCCAGAGATACAATATCAAACCGTGTTTTAGAAAAGTAAAAGGAATATATGATATAGAGGAAATGATTAAATGAATTAAAGGGGAAAATGTATCCGAGCTAAAGAAGGATAAATAGTCTCATCAAATTCCAAGCAGGATTAATTAAAAATGCCATAACCTAGACATCTTAATGAAAACCTAGGATTCCAAGGACAAACACGATAAACTACAAGCTTAAAGTCAATTAGAATAAATTTATTTTAGAAGAAAGAAGAACATAACTAGCACTTGAGTCTTATGAATAGTGCTAGCGAGTAGAAGTCAGAGGGAACTGGAGACAATACAAGAATGCAGAACTTAGAAGTCTTTGTTGCCATTTTAAAATCAAAGAGACTTTGACAGAGTCACAGTTTACTGGGTAGTTTCATAGAAGCATAGTTTATATGCTCGTATTCATACAGGAGGCTATGCCAGTTTGAAGCTATTATATACTGCAGAATCTTTGGGGCCAGACCTATTGTTTGGGATGGGAAACTCTAGATCGTTTCCATGGAGATGTGACATACTCAGTTGTGGGTATGGCCTTCTGATTAGATGGAGATGTGACTCCACCCATTCAAGGTGGATTAGTTTACTGGAATCCTTTCAGTGGGGGAACATTTTGGAGAAAGCTCAGAGACAACAGGAGACCCAGATGTTTGGAGATGTGGAAAGTGCATGTCCTGGGGAAGCTGTTTGAAACCAGAAGTTGAAGAATCAGCAGACAGGTCTTTTTAGCTAACAGGTGTTCTGGACCCATCTGCATTTCTTGAGTCAAGGCATGCAGGCATCTCTGGATGCCTTAGTTTGGACATGTTTACGACCTTAGAAATGGGAACTTGCAACTTAATAAATTCTCTTTTTAAAAGCCATTCCATTTCTGGTATATTGCATTCCAACAGCATTTAGCAAACCAATATACAGAGACTTTATAGATGTACAGTGGTTAAGAGCCTGGCCACTGGAGCCAGATGATCTGAGATTTAATGCAATCATCCTTTTACTAAAGTATTACCACTTGTAAACTGCCTCAATATTCTAATTCTCAATATTCTCATTATTATTATCATAGTGATTATTATAGAGATCAAATAAAATGGATCTAAGCTGTCTATTGCCTCCATCTTGTTTAATGCTACGATTAACATGACAGGTCAACTATAAGAAAGGAAAGGAAAATTTAGAGCTATTCAAGCTATTGCTGCTATTTATGACCTATTATTATTATTATTATTTTTTGCATTGGCAGGCACTGGGTATCATACCCAGGTCTCCAGCATAGCAGGCAAGGATTCTGCCACTGAGCCACCATTGCACCACCCAATCTATTAATGTTGATTCACTAGAAATAAAAGAAGTACCAATAATGTCAATAGCTAACAAGTGACTTAGGTCTATGAGCCACAATTTTAGAGACATAAAAAAGTCGATTAATATATCATGTATAAGATTGAATTTATGAATATATATTGAAAAGTCCACATTGCAAAGACAAAATATATCTTATCTTTCTATGGAACATTTCAAAAACAGATTTTGAAAAAATTGTGCACAGACAACTGAGAGTTATTTTTCAAGGTAAAACTGTAAAAAGAAATAGATTCTCTGACAAAAATAATAAAACAAATCATGATCAGAAACTAAAAACAGAAAGTAACAACAACAATACCAGAAAATAATCAAGTGGAACTATTTTTAAAACACAATTGGTGATTAATAGCAGAAATAAATGATTAACTTTTAAAAATATAAATAATAAAAGTATATAATTTCCTAGCTATGTAATTCAGTCAAAGCTATATTGTGAAGTAGTTTTAAATGCTTTTGTATTGAAAGGGAAAAATGAAGTAAGATTTAAATTCTAGAAGTTAGAAAATAAATGTTTAAAATGTAAAAAAGAATAAAGTATGTCAACATATGTAGATACAGATATAGATTTATATGTATATGATAATCCTCAATATGCAGAAAAAAGAAAGAAAGAAGGAAAGAAATGGAGGAAGGAAGGAAGGAAGAAGATGGGGGAAAGGGAAAGGGGAAGGAGGGAAGAAATCATTCCTTAACTGAATCCTTATTCTAATCAATTATAAGGATAAGAGAAACTGACTTTAAAAACAGAAACAAAACCAAAATAAATATGGTTCACCCCCAAATAATCTCAATTTTCACATATTACATAATTTAATCTCAATAACTATTTGTAATGGGTCCTTGGTACATGACTGAATGGGAGGTTAATTGATTCCTGTTTTCTACTTCAAGCACACAATGGGAAAGGGCACCATGATTGAAATGATACTTTTTAATATTTATAAATAATAATACTTCTAAAACTCTCACTTGCTCTCCCTCTACCTCTTTAATACTCACATAGTTAAATTTAAGTCAAATACTATATAATGCTTTTTGTTTACTAGATACTGTTCTAGCTTGATAGCTGCTGGAATGCAATATACCAGAAATGGAATGGCTTTTTTAAAAACGGAGAATTTAATAAGTTGTAAGCTTATAGTTCTAAGGCCATGAAAATGTCCCAATTAAAGCAAGTCTATAGAAATGTCCAATCTAAGGCATCCAGGGAAAGATACCTTCGTTCAAGAAGGCTGAAGAAGTTCAGAGTTTCTCTCTCAAGTGAGAAGGCACATGGCGAACACAGTCAGGGCTTCTCTCTCAACTGCAAAGATACATGGTGAACATAGCATCGTCTGCTAGCTTTCTCCCCAAGCTTCTTGCTTCATGAAGCTACCCCCAGGGGCATTCTCCTTTATCTCCAAAGGTCTCTGGCTGGTGGACTCTGTGGTTCTTTCAGCGCGTGGCTCTGTTTGACTCTGCTGTGGCTTTCCCATCATTCTCTAAAAGGCATTCTCTCTAAAAAAGTGTCCTCTTTCATAGGATCCCAGTAAACTAATCAAGACTCACGCAGAATGGATAGAGACATGTCTCCATCTAATCAAGTTTAATACCCATAATGATTGAGTTACATATCTCTGGAGATAAAATCAAGTTTCCAGCCTATACTACTGAATAGGGATTAGAAGAAACCATTGCTCCCACAAGGTTGATTAGGATCAACCCGTTCAAGGGTACACAAATCCTTTCAAACCAGCACAGATATATTGCATTTTCTAAAATATTTGCAAGATATTGCATATGATATCTAAAATAATCCTCACAACCACTGATATTTCATTATTTTAATTTCATAGATGAGAGAAATGAAGCTCAAGGCAATATTCTTTTATTATGAATATTGTAAAGTAATGCAATGTTCTTTCACTAGATCCCAGACAACATTGCACTTGGTCAACATCATTATTTATAAGGCAGCTTCTAAACTACTAAGCCAAGTCATCTCTCTAAAAGTCCTGGAATGTATAATTAATCTAAGATATGATTTATTTTTTATAAAATTAAAACAAAAAATTAAGTTCACCACTAGCAATTATTATCAAGAAAGCAAAAAATATATATATTAAAAGTCTAGTATGGAGGTGCTGGGGTACAAATACATCTTTGCACTATTGGACTATCTGAACCAGATAAGACAGGAGGCTTTGGCTTGGATATTCATATAGAGCAAAGATTCCAGGAACCAGGACATAAATAAAATGGAAGCAGATGCTGAGCTACCTTCAGAAAATCAGAAGTCGCAACATAAATACAGAAAATAATATAAATTAATTCTTTTTGCCAGTGTGGGAAGTGCCAAGGAATCTTATAATCAATTAGGTTTTACGTGAAAATAAGAATCACCTTTGAGAAATCAGGAACCTCAAACAGATATGGGTATCAAATTCACACCACTCTAAAATTTTCTGAATAATATGTTGCTAAATTAACATGAACATTTGTTATTTTGAAAACTGAGAGAGCTGTGGGCCCCATCCTGAAAGAAACATCAAAATCTTCATTTATAGATGTTCTTAAAGTCCAAGACACATGAGACTGTCATGAAAACCACCATAAAGAAAAGTTTCACAGCCCAGTGTTTACAAATCATATGAGGAGACCTGCAACTGAGACATTAACAGATGGAAAAATGGGAGAGTTTTCTCTCCAAAGGAAAAAAAAAATGTTGACATTCTAATTAAAAGCTCACCAAGAATTTCAGATAAACTAACCAGTGGATACTTCAATGGAATTGTAAAAGTTAAGATTAACCAAAGCATATTTGAAAAAAAAAAGAGGGAACTCCTTCTCCCTCTCCCTGTATATTTAAAGCTTATCGTAACCGAGAAATTAGGATTACTCAATTATTATGTAGCTGTCCCGTTTTACTTTCTAATGTATTAGACAGAGGGAAATACCTGAAATCATTGAATTGTAATCCAGCTGCTTTGATCTCTGATAATGATTATATAACCTCTATTTTATGCCTTTGTAATTGTAAAAAAACTTGCGACTAACCTTCACTTGTACCCATTTATCCAGTTTTTTGACTTAAGAGTCTTATGATCACTAAAGACAGCCCCTAATGTTTAGTAATGAAAGGTCCTGGGTCAGTCCAGAACTAACCCACCCCACATCCAAAGTTATCTTGATTATAGAAGCTGAAGCTAACCTAATGGGCCCGCTTTGACATGTGCAATAGCTTCGACTTTAACTTACAAATCACCTAGACTTCATTATAATACTAAAAATCACACCCATCATCATATTAAGGCTGCTATTTTCTCATGTACATTCTGAGAGTAGACATGTAAGTAATCTGTGCATGCTCAATATTAGATCACATCTAATTATATCATCTGTGCTCATTGTCCTAAAACCTGCCCATCAGAATTCCTGCAGTTCAGGGAGATAGATTTTGGGGCTCATGGTCCATCTGCTCTCCTGCTATGTGCCTAGAAATAAAACTTTTTCTCTCTTTGAAACTCCTGTGTCTCAGGAATTGGTCATTGCAGCACACAGGTAAGAATCTACCACCTTTTCCTGGTAACATTATTATGAAGTCACACTCGTTTAAACAGGCTGATTGGAATCTAACTCAGTGTTCACACTGTTCTGAGCATATGTGATACTGGATAGATAATGGAAGAGGCATTGCATAGGGAATGTTCCCTTTCAGATTCAGAACCCTGTCCTCAATAGCCTGCCATCTTTGCTTGAGTGTCTCATGGCGTTCAGGCTCGGCATGGCTAAACCGAACTCATGACTTCCTCTCCAGTTATTGTGCATCTGAGTTGAAGACACCACCAGCCATCCAGCTAAGTAAGTCAGAGACAACGGTGTCACCCTGTCACTTTATGCAATGAAGAGGAGATACTCAGAAGAAAACATTGATTCCTAAAAGCCCTAATTGTTAATCCCATCTGATCCTCTTTCTTCAAAATGTTTATAATACTCAGTTAAGGTCTCAGAAAGCTAATTACATTTAGTTAAATTAATTAACCTAATGATTTCTGACATGCTCACAAATCTAAATGTAATCCTAAATCTTGCATAAATAAAGTATTATTTGTATGTAGCTAAGAAAAAAATATTTAAACATTTTATTCAAATATAGGTTTATACTCCACAAATTTAGGGCATTACTATAAACTCTACCACAAAATTCTTAAATTAGAAAGCTTTATATCTATAATTACTGATAATTGTGGAAAACAATGTAATTTAAAATCTAACAGCCAGAAGTATAAATCACTCTTAAGGATACCGCTTAGAAACATATCTGACATTTTTCTAGAGAAATAATGGGCCCTTTCAAGAAGCCTGCTGATTGTTCCGTTTGGTCATTTGTTTTCATTTTTATCTATCCTCTTTAAATGTTTGAGCACATACTCATGCCTGCTGTGATGAAATTATTGGGATACATTTGGGATTTCCTGTATAATACCTTGAACCTTTGAGTACAAACTGACATTTTGTTCTTTAAGATAATATAAATATGAGCTGCTGGAAAGCAACAGAAACAAATGGATGAGCTGGAGAGGGATGAGGAGAGAGGGCCTATATTTAAACAGACCACAGCAACTCTTCAGGGTAACAGAGAGGTAGAGTCAGCAGCAATTACAGGCAGTGTCAATGGAAACTGCTGCTCCTTTGATGTGATTTTCCCAGTGCAGGTTTGTTCATTTATAATCAGCATCTCTATCCTTGTGTTTAGGTGTTATTTAATGAATGTTTTCTTCCCTGGGACATTCACCTCTGAATTATTCAAAGGAAGAGATTCACTCCTCTCTGAATCTCCAACAGAGGTTGTGTCTGCTTGGCACCACAGGCCTAGATTTCAGCTCGTCATGCCTTTCAATATGTTTCCTCTCTCAGCTTAATAATGTCTAGCTTTTGAGTTAAGGTGAGAAACATGTGACTCTTCCTTTCACTTGAAGACTTTAAGACAATTCAGGTTATTAATTGGCCTGATTTAAATACTGGTGCATCTCAGGAAATAAAGGAAGGAGAGGGAGTGAGACCAGGAAGTGCATGATTGGTGGAGTAGTCAAAACACACTCAACATTTATCAATTAAGTTTGTTCATCTTGTGTGGATGCAGTTTGGGGCCACCCCAAAGCAATTACAATAATAATGTGATCAAAGATCACAGATTACCATAACAGACATGATAACTATGAAAAATTTGAAATACTGCGAGTTTATGAAAATTTTGAAATACTGCGAGTTAGCAGAATGTGACACAGACACATGAAATGAGTATGCTGTTGGAAAAATGACGAAATAGACTTGCTCAACACCGGGGTGCCACAAATCTCCAATTTGTAAATATCACAGTATTTTGTAGCACAGTAAAATGAAACCCAATAAAACAAGTTATTATCATACATGTCTGTTACTCAGAAATATGGAGTTAAAAGAGTGAAAGTGAATTCCAGGAAGGAAAGAACAGGGATAGGATGAGAAGTTTTTTTTGTTTGCTCTAAATTTGTAGTATTGTTTGATTTCTTAAACCACACACTTGTACTATTTTAATATTGAAAATATTTTTTAAGTTTAATATTTTTTCAGTAATATACTTATTAATTTAAGATTACTTGGTAAATTGTGAATTCATTTAAGATTACTTGGTAAATTGTGAATTCTATGGTATTTGTTACTAAAGAAGAGAAAGGTATTGTGTATCTGCTCATTTATTTAATGTATCTAAGCATTAACCTCATCATTTAGTAGTTTTAAATGGAAAATTTTCATTAGCTCTATTAATTTATAAAGTTCAGCATTACTTATTAATGTAATTGGAAATATAATTGAGAAGAATTAAAAGTTACATTAAAAGAGCTATTCTTTAGGGTTATTTGAGGTTTTAAAATCTTACACATTTACCAGAAGAGAACATGGTCAAATTAATTAGGTTAGTTAGAGTAAGTAATTAAAAAAACACATTAATTTAATCCAGAAATCATTACAATTACATTATTCTTCTTGATTACTTTGAATCTCACAAAAGTGATATGGTAGTATGAATATTTCCATTAAGTGCAGTTTGCTTTCAACTACTAGAATATACAACCACAGCTTGAAATATTTGTTAAAACACTTAGTTGAAAGTTAATGATATTCTAAATAAAGAATTGTTGCTTTTTGATTGAAAATAAAATGCATGAAACCTAGAAAAAGGCATTTTTAAAGCCATTTGCATTCATTTACAGAAAAAGCTTCTTTAAGCAATGTTCACTTATGATTTAAACATATTTTTCTTCAATAGACTTGGTTTATTAAAACAAATCTTTAAAGCACAGTTCTAAAATTTTCCTTAAAATAATAAAATCTAAGATTACCTAGTGATAATTTATCAATAATAAAATTTAAGTAACAAATTTGATTTAAACACTGAAAAGAAATTACATATACGCAGTTATATGCACACATGTCTATATAGAAACCAATCCCACCAAAGATGTACAAAATGTGTCATTTAGTAGAAATATATTTAGTGAATAATATGACAAAAATATGGCTTGTTATTTTAGAAATAATTATTAATAAACAAGAAACTTTCCAGATAATGATCTAAAAACTTCCCCAAGATAAAGTTATAGTTTCACACCCATTCTGGATGTAAGAATGTTTTTTGTTACTCTAGGAAAGAAAATGTTGCGTATCTCATCACATATTTACTGTATCTAAGCATTAAACTCATCACCTAACAAGTTTTTTTCTACTATCTTTTACTTTCTAACAAGTTCCCTTTCTCTCTTGATAAAATTACTCTTCAACAATAATATCTTCCAAAAAGTCAAGTTAGGAAACAAAAAACCAAACAAAATAAATCGCATGCAATCTTGTTTTTTTAAGCAAAGAGTAGAATCTCCCAATTTCATCATTCTGACGTGATGCCTACTCAGTATATTTCTGAGAATGTGTTATATGAATGATCTAGACTCAAAGTCACATTGAGGAACGTTTCAGCCAAACCCAAAGTACAACTTATTCCTACTCAGTCTCCAAGGGAAATTAGAAGAGGTCAAATGATAGATAGGCATTAAAAATGTAGTAGCAGTTGGAGGACTTGTAAAAGGAGAAATATCATTTAAAAATTGTTCTAAATCTTCCATATATTATAAAGTTATCATGTAAAAAGCACAGAAAATTAAGAAACAGAAGGAAACCCCAGTGTATGATATATGAAGGGATCTTTGCAGTTGATTTCAAATGATATATTTATTTATTTACTTAAGATTCCTTTGCCTTCTTTTCTCTCATTTCACCTTACAGGTTTTTCTTCTGTTAGTTGTTTTCTTGTCTTGCTTGCTAGAATCCACTTGAGATACGCTTTGATCATATCTATTTTTCCTGAAGATGTATAGCTTAAAAATGTCATTTGCTCCTTATTCATATTGGAGAAAAACAAACAAGCAAAAAACTGATGACTACATACATCCTTATCCCTTCTAGAAAATGGAAATTTAATGTCCTTCCTTTATACAGTGATACAAAATCTTATTTTGAACCATGGTATAACCTGTTCTCTATTGATTAAAATTGTAGAGAAATCATTAATCTCTCACATATTCAATATGATAAGGTTTATTTACTATGCATCTTTTAATTACAAATATTTTTCTAAATTTTAAGTATCTGGGCATTTTCCAGTAATTTTGAAGCAGAAATTGGCCATACCACTTCTTTATTTATTGCACAACATTATTATTGAGCCATAATCCTACACAAAGTGTGTGACTTTTAAGCAAGCCATTAATATTCAATTTCATTTCTGATGGGCTAGAAGTCCTGACTCCTTTTCTGCATGCTGAAAGAAATATGTGTACTCTATTCTCTTTGAAAGTTAATTTTGAGGTCTCTGTAGTTAGATATACGTGCTGATTTCCAGCGAAGTTTTCACGGCTTCTGAACACGGCCTCTGCTCAGCCTGACGTGACAGATACTGGGGAACGTGTTCTCCATGGCATTCTGCTCCATGTGTTTAAGAGGTGGTAGTGATGTCTTTCGGCTTAGAAAAAACAGCGTGAACAACTGCACTCAAAATGCTACACAGTGCCGGAGATCCAGGTTGGATTCCCGGTGCCTGCCCGTGAAATAAATACAACAAACAAACAAATAAATAAACTACATACAGTGACATCCGAGAAAAGTTCACATATTGGGAAAATCATAGAATTTACCATTGGCAAGCCTATAGTGATATTTACAAATTGCGTATCTATTTAAATGAGAAAAACCTGTTTTTGTTTTGAAATAGAATAGTATTTGTAAAGAAGGATTTCGAAAATTCTAAATATATTCCGCGTATTCAGCTCTGCATTAGAAACTGTAATTTAAGAAAACAACTTTATGTTGAAGTGTTTACGTTCGTATTTTTTTTTTTAATTAAGAAGATTGAAATAGTAATAAAATCTTCAAAAATCTCTAGTTTCAAAAATTATTTTATGCATTCGATTGGAGAAATTCCAGGCTCCCAAGCAGGAGAAGGACGAAGCTGGATCAGCGAGAAGTGGCCTCGGGCTTCCAGGGGAACCTGCTGGAGAGCCAACTGGAGAGTTGGAGGGGAACTGGGTCCTGTGGTTTGGGCAGCTCCGGGATCAGGATGCAAAGGGTTAGGGACCTGCAGCGGCACCAGCAGAAACTCAATCACAGGAAATACCTGGTGCTAGGTCGGAGCTGTCGGGAGCTGGAGCAGGTGAAAGAGTAAGTTGCACACGCTCCCTTAAGTGGAAAGACTAACTCGGAGACTTCAGCGGTATGAAGCTTGCTCGCGAGGGTTTTGGACTCCCACCTGACAACTATCGGGCCACCCAGCTCACCATCGTTTTGGAGGATGAGGGCAGTTAAGGTAGCGATGCCCCCACCCCAGGCAATGCTGGGATTTGCCTCCAGAGAAAGAAGAACTGCCCCAGTCCAGAAGGACTCGCAAAGCTTCCAGAACCCAGCAGCCCAGGCTCGGCGAGGGGCCCGGTGTGCGGGACAGTAGCGAGCACCCCAGGGTGGACGTTGAACTGGAGCCACCCTGAGTCCAGAAGAGGCCGCAGTGCAGATTAAGGTTGAGGAGAACTTTGTCTGCAAAGAAGAGGCCCTGGATTAGAGTTGGGTTTCTCAGGGGCCCGACAAATTGTTGCTATACCCCACCCTAGCCAGCCCCCTCTTTGACCTCCTTCCAATAAACTGATTGTTACACTAAACAGACAGACACGCAAACAAAATGAACAAACACAATAATCTATTTTAAAGACCAAGTAGATTCCATGGACCTAGACCCTTTTTTTAAAACCAAGAAATCAAATTTTTGTCTTCTGATTCTAAGCAAGGAAGCCCAAACTTCCAAAGGATAACTTAGCTCACATATCAGTGCACATAAATAAGGTATAATTAAACTTTGCTGAAACTATTTTAATATGACTGTTTTATCAATAGAATACAGTCCAATGACCAAAATTTAGTAATTCAATCCTAAACATGTCCTTAAGATAAAATTTTATTCTATTAATGTTTTCCATATTTTGAAGCTATTTTTATGGTATGTGAAAAACCAGGTTGAGATGTTAACCCACTATTTTTTTCCTTTAACATTCCTTATGGCCACCAATCACTGATTTTTACTCATTTATATTTGTGGACACTTCACATATAAAAAGCAGATCATATTCTCTCCCATGTATTTCACTTCTCTTACTCCAAGCTATTGGTCTTACTGCACGTTCATTGCACTGCTGCTTAGTGTGTCTGTCTAACTAAATTTGGGCCATGGAATGTGAACAAAAGCGGCTCCTATTATTTTCAGGTGGAAATTTTGAAAGGACAGCATGTGCTTCATCATGATCTCGTCCCCAGATGGATGATGTTGTGGAGCAGCATCTCCTGTCTGCCCACAATGGACATGGGACAGAATTGAGAAGTAAAACCACTATGTCATTGAAATCTAACATGGAGTGCCCTGTCTGTTGAACAAGCAAATTTTGAAAAAAAATAAAAATAGTAATAATATATATAGAGAGAGACACAAAATGTGCATAGATTTTGGGGAAAGACATAATTTTATAAGTATTTTATTTCCTCAAACCTGAATCTCGAAAGCTAGCTTTCCTTCTATGCTGTTCTATCTTTGATTCCCACTCTAAAATGAATTTAAAAGCTGTAAATCATGTGTATGAGTTTCTACCAGACAATCCCTGGGCTTACACAAGTTCATCTTTTGTTCTTCAGGTCTCCTGCTCTTCTATAGCATAAAATTCTAATTTGTAGAAACTGCAAAGCACTTTCAAGAAACAAAACAAAGTTTTCTTAATTTTTAATGTCACTTTTTTCAAGAATATGATTTCCTTGTGTTAATTTATGCTGTTACCCACTAAAAAAAAAAAATTGTGCAAAAATGTCCCCCTTAAATACCTGGATCTTTTGTTTCTATTCTTTGAAATAGAAAATCAATTTTAGAGGATGATCAGAAACCATGGAAACTAAAACACCATGTAATTCAAAGCAATTTTTAATCTCTCCCTTCCTTAAAATTAACATTATTTGGCTATAATAAAATATATATAAAGAATCCAAATAAATGCAACAAAATAAGGAATCATGAGGCGTATCTGGTGCCTTACGTATTTTGGTGGAGGTTAGTTATAACTCAAGAATATCTTTCCCACTCAATAGGAACACTTTAAGTTATATTACTAAAAGAACAAATACTGCTTGGTAATCTTTATTCAAACTGCTTGAATCTTTTGAAGCTAAATGGCTTTATTCCAGAAAAGCAAATAAAATTTTAGCTTATTGAAGTCATAAATATGTCAAGAATCAGTCTAAATCCATCATTAAATATCACATTACAATTTGAGATGTTTCACAAATATCGACAGAATATCATCTTCGAAGTTTTAAAGATATCAAACATATTAACAGGATAAAGTATATTACAAAACTTTAAACAAGCTAAAACCATTTGGAATCAAATACTATCCAAATATAAGCATAACCCATGCAATTACTTTGTATTAGGATTACATTGCATGAAGTCCCAAATTCTACTTTAAAATTGTTCAATAAAGGAAACAAAATAGCCTATAATTGATTGAAATTTCTCTCTACATATGAAATCCTTTAATTAATTGGTATGTATAAGATCACAAAATGTTTTTAAAAATCCCATTATATGTTAGCTCATCATCTGATTTTAACTCATTAAAATTTCAATTTAATTTAACCCACTAAGAATTATTTGTGCTTAGATTGTATATATTTGACTGTCATATTTGCATTTACTTTATTAAAATTATCTTTAATTTTCAGAGGGAAAAATGAGAATAATCTATAATAGAAGACTTTAACATGGTAGGAGAAAAGATACTCTCAGGTTATTAAATATATAATATTTTCAGTATTCTATTTCATACTTTGTCCATGAAATTCACACTCCAAATAATCATTCATTAGGAAGTTTTACAAATGTGCATTCTAAATTTTTACTTAGAAAATAAAGTAAAATGCTTAGTTGGAAGGTAGCACTAGCTCACCTACTTGAATATTTGCATAATATTTAATATTTACTTTAAGATTTTTGTATAAGGACACCAAATTAACTGTACATGAAATGAAAAAAAAACAGTGACAAGAGTAATAAAGATGATAATGACCTATGCACACTTTTCATTCATTCATTCATTCATTCATTCATTCAGTGTTTTTCCAACAAATATTGGTTTATGCCCAGTGATGTCTTGTATGCAGTAAGTAACCAATAATAATTACAGAATGAATGGATGAGAGAATACAAGATTAATGAAATTGTAATTAACTAATATAAAGCATAATTTTCAGAGTTGCATCTTTCCTGGAATGTTACCATGATCTTATGTCAATATGTCCGACACTGACTCCTACTAAAAGTTTACCAACTTTAATGGCTTCCTTCCCTCCCTGCCATGACCTCCTTTCCTCTCATGCCCTACATAGAAACTCTCCCTACTCATTCTGCTGAGGCTCTAACAACTTTTCTTTGCCACCAATGCTCTAGGCGTTCCCCAGTATAGGAATGTAATGGCTTTTGGATTGAGTTATTTAGGCAATTTGGGGAAAGGAAAAGGAAGAAAAAATGAAGGCTTTCTTTATATATTCTGCTCACTCTATGAATTGTAGTTGTTGTATCCTAGATAGCTCATTACTTCTTTTTTAATAGCTCATTACTTTTTGAATTTATTTAAAGGATCTTCTTTCCTGCTCCCAGGAAATATGTGTTCTAACGTAGTCAACTATACATCTTTTCACTTAGGTGTTGAACTTTTTGTAGCAGGTCTAAGGAAATCTTTTAACTATGGTAATAAATACACACAGTATTTTCTTAAGAAAATAATTTTCAATTTTGTATTTAGATCTTTATTATAACTGGAATGTATTTGTATATGTAATGAGCAAGGCTTCTAATTTTACTTTTTTTTATGAGGCCATGCAATTTTTTCCATGATTTATTAAATGGGTAATATTTTCTCAGTTGTCTTATATTTCCTTCTTCCTTAGAACAAAAGCATCCACAAAGTCTTGTGTCATTCTCTCAGTTCTGCTTTCTGTTCCACTAGTCAATTTACACATTATCAATTTTATGTTCTATAGTTGTGTGTGTCAGGATTCTCCAGAGAATTATAACCAACACATATATATATAAGATTTGTGATGAGCAATTGGCTCATGTGAACCTGAGGATTGGAAAATTCAAACTGTAAGGCAAGCCACGGCTGGAAACTCTGACAAAGGTGATACTGAAGTCTTTAGTTCCAAGTCCCCTGGGGAAGCAGCCTAGCTGAAAATTCTAGCAAGAGCCAATGTTGAAGTTGAGGCAAAGTTCTTCTCCAGAACTTTGAAAACCTCAGTTCTGACCTTTAAGGCATCCAACAATTTACATGAGATTACCCATATTTCTCTAGGCAGTCTCCTTCATTGATTGAAAATGCAATCAAATAATGGCATGTGCAAATCTCATCTACAAAATACCTTCTCAGTAACAAGTAGGCAGTATTTGACAAAACAACTAGAACTTCTCAATGCTCCCCCCAAACAGAAAAAACAAAAACAATTAGAACCCATTAGCTAGTAAGATTGACACATGAAATTAACATTCACACTGTTTAAAGTTTAATATCTGGTGGACGAGTGTGCCAGTTTGAAAGTATTATGTACCCCAGAAAAGGCATGTTTTAATCTTGATCAATCTTGTGAGAACAGCTGTTTCTTTTAATCCTGATTCAATAATGTGGGTTAGTAACACTTGATTAGATTATCACCACAGAGATGTGGCATGCCCAAATGTGGATGTGAGCCTTTGATTAGATGGAGATGTGACTCCACTTATTCCAGGTGGGTGTTGATAGGTTTACTGGAATACTTTTAAAGAGGAAACATTTGGGTGGGAATCAGAACAAGAGAAGCCAAAAATGCTGACAATTGGAGAACAGAAACGCAGATGTTTGGAGATGGTTGGAGAGCAGCAGATGTCGCCATGAGATATAAAGCAAGCCAGAACCTGGGGAGAGTCAAAGGAAGCCAAGAATTGAAAGCCAGCCCTGGAGAAGCAAAATGAGGAACCTCCACAGCAACAGAGGCTGAAAGCAGCAGAGTTCTGGAGGAAGGGACCAGCAGATGCCAGCCACATGACTTCCCAGCTGACCGAGGTGTTCCGGACAGCATCAGCCTATCTTGAGTAAAGGTAACCTCATGTTGGTGCCTTAATTTGAACACTTTCACTTCCTTAGAACTGTAAAACTTGTAACTTATTAAATTTCCCTTTTTAAAAGCCTTTCCAGTTCTGGTACATTGCATTCTGGCAGCTTACTAACTAATAGCATGGGTTATTCTTCCTAAGTTATTTTTCAAAACTGTCCTAGCTGCTGTTGATCCTTTTGCCAATTCAAGAATAGCTTTGCAGTTTATATGAAAATTGTATCTTTATGAAATTGGGATTCCATTTGTTTATAAGTTAATGTCAAGAAGAAATAACATGATTATTACATTTCAGTTTTCTCTTCTTGTACATGGGATATACCTTCACATATTTAGAACTTCTTTTTCATTGCTTCAATTACAATTTATGGGATTCCCCTATGTCTCTACTACAGTTGGTCATAAAATATTCTTAGGCACATTGTAGTGTTTTTATTAATATTAAACTTTGAACATCCATATATCATTACTACATGTTTAATTTTTAAGCTAATAAAAAAGAATTAATAAATGATAGTGAGCATTGATTCAAAATTATTTTGCTAGTTTTGGCAGATTTTCTTAAATCTTCAATGTATATGTTAAAATACTCTACAAACACTAATGTTCTTTATTTGCCTCTAATTTTTTTAAATTCTTAATTCTTCTTCTGGTTTTGATTATTTCCTCCTGGTTTTATAGTATACCGCATTAAATATGATCCACAATAGAGATAACTATTCTTGTCCCTGAATTTGAGAGAATATAAATTTTTACTGGCAGCTAATTAATACATTTTGGAAAACAATGGTTTTCTTTAATAAAACCTGGCACTGCTTACTTCAAAATAACATACTTACACTAGGCAGTTTTTCACTTGAGAGAAAACATATAGCCTGCACCTCAGTGCTGCATCAGTGATGTGTATAGCATCACTTTCTACTTAAGAAACAAATAGATTTATCAATTAAATTTGAAATATCTTCCTTTTTCTAAGTCAGGATTTTATGCTTCTTAGGATGATATTTTAAAGGGAGAAATTTAAGATTGGAAGGACTATGGGTCTAATCAAATATGTTATGTCCTTTTACACCACAAATTGTGGTTAGTACAGTACCTTGGCATTACAAAATATATGTTCTTTAGAAATCCAATGCCAAGAATTAAAGGAACTGACTGATATACTCTAAAAGCTGGGGAGCCCAAAACACAAAAAACAAACAAAAAAAGCACTTTTTTTACCAAAAATTAAAAATAAATTAATTTGAGTGGACACTGAGTCAAGTTTGACAAGCACTGAATTGTGCATAAATGGAAAAAAGAAAAGTGAAAAACAAAATGTTCTAGTTTGCTAGCTGCCAGAATGCGAAACACCAGAGATGGATTGACTTTTAATAAAAGGGGATTTATTTCATTAGTTCTTCAGAGGAAAGGCAGCTAACTTTCCACTGAGGTTCTTTCTTACGTGGGAAGGCACAGGATGGTCTCTGCTGGCCTTCTCTCCAGGCCTCTGGGTTCCAACAACTTTCCCTAGGGTGACTTCTTTCTGCATCTCCAAAGGCCTGGGCTGAGCTGCGAGTGCTGAGATGAGGAATGCCGAGCTGCTTAGGCTGTGCTATGTTGAGCTCTCTCATTTACGCACCAGCCAATTAAGTCAAATGTCATTCATTGCAGCAGACACGCCTCCTAGCTGACTGCAGATGTAATTAGCAACAGATGAGGTTCACGTACCATTGGCTCATAGCCACAGCAACAGAACTAGGTGCCTTCACCTGGCCAAGTTGACAACTGAATCTAACTACCACACAAAGCAAAGCAAAACAAAACCAAAACAGAACAAAAAAACTTTTATGTTTTGTGGGAAAATAAAACAGTATTTTTGGCAGGCTAACCTCCTGAAAATTTCATAAATACCCAACAATATAAATTCTTGTGGAATGCAATGCTTCACTGTGAAGGAAATGAACATAATCAGAAAAATAAAATTTGATTATTTTTAATTTAAGGTATTGTATTAGCTAGAATTCTCTAGAGAAACAGAATCAGTAAAAGATATCCATAGATATAAAATTTATAAACTGCCTCAGTAGAGTAGAGAATGTAGACTCCAAGGTCTGTAGGGCAGGCTTCAAGTTGTTAACTCCAATGAAGTTCTGCAACAAACTCTCAGGAGAAGCTGGGTGGACAACCATGGAAGTGGAAGAGTGCTTTGAAACTGGTGACTCTGAAGAAGGGTCTGGACGAACTCCACAGGAGAGACTCACAGGCTAAACCAGCAAGTGTGACTGTCTCTTCTAAACCCTACTTAAAAGACTTCCAGTGATTAGATTGAGCATCACTCATTGCAGAAGACATTCCCCTTAGCTGATTACAAACACAATCAGCTGTGGAAGCAGCCTACATAATCATGATTTAAGCCCATGAAATGTCCTCACAGCAACAGAAAGGCCAGCGCTTGCCCGACCAGAAAACTGGTTGACACATGAACCTGAACATGACAGGATGAACATACAGACTTAGAAAAAGAAAAGGATTCAGGTATTAAGCCAGAATGGTAGCCCTTAGGAAGAAGACCTCAGAAAATATTTTACCAGCAAGAAAATATGTAAAGTTCAGAGTATCAACTTGGAAGACAAGTACTGTAGAGCTTTAAAACTAGAGTATAGGCCTAGAAGGAGAAAATTTTCTTGAAAGAGAAAGGGAGAAGTAGCTGTACAGCAAGAACATATTCCACATTTAAAACTGAAGAGGAATTTTTGAGGCATAAAGATGAGAATGTTACCACCTACTCCTAAACAGCCCAGGGATATTTCCCTCATTTAAGCATAGCAATAAGCAAAGACCTTTGTTTAATGTCATACAAATCATGAAAGCAGTCTTGACCCTATCCTAGCTGCCTAAAAACAAAGGAACAAAGAGAAGTACTTCTAGGAAACTGTAGTTCGATGTTTCAGCAATTGGGCTAACCACACATGAGCTCAATCTCTTAAAAATACAGCTTGATCCCAGATGAATTTAATGTTATATGAAACCTGAATAATAATCACCTCCTTACTTTCATCAGCAGACATATAAAGAACTCACATTCTGGGGAAAATATAAAAAAGAAACAAAAGACAACAATCATATTTCTCAATCTGCACTTTTATTCCATACACAATATTTAGGATACAATAAAAAACATAACATTTCCAAAGAAGCAAGAAAGTAGGACACATAATTATGGAAGAAAGTAGAAATCAACAGAAGCTGAACGCATAGGTCATCCAGATATTGGAAGTAGCGGAAGAGGACTTTAAACCATCTATTATAAGAAAGAATTTTGAACAGATGGAGCAATCAACAGAGAAATTGAAATGGAAAATGTACAAAAAATTACCTAGAATGAAGCTTCTAGAATTAAAAAAAAAAGACTATATAAACTGAACAGATTGTCAGTGACTTGTAGGCTATTATCAAGCAGTCTTACAAAGGTGTGATACCCAGAAGTAAAGGAAAGAGAATATGAGTCATCAAAATATTTGAAAAAATATTAGCACAATTTTTCCATATTTAATGAAAAATATACATCTTGAAATACATATTAAGTCACCCATAGATCAAAGGAAAAGGAAAAATAAACATGCAGAATATAAATAATAGAATAACTCAAGGGAATACAGTATTCACTTAAAGCTATTATCAAAAGAAAATAGTAATATTAAATACTTATCAATAATTTTTTAAAAATTAAACCCCCAACCCAGTAAAACTTGAAAAGGGATATAAAGAAAAATAAAAGAATTTGGAATACTAAAGCAATAAAATTGAGAAGGAACAAAATAGAATAGATGCAAAACACAAGTTGGAAAACAGTAATCCAGTTAAGCAAATATAATAAAAATTAAATGTATCCTTTAAGCACCCAGCAATATAAAAAACTACTAGGAACCTTAATGCAAAAAATAAATGCTAGTTGGTAGAAAATAAGCCAAATACACTATATGAGAATCAACAAGAGAAAATAAGTATCAAAAAAATACAAAATTATATTCATAATTGCATGCAAATAATTTTGAAAACTTAGATGTGGTGTATAATTTTATAAAAATGTATTTTAATAAATTTGTCCCCACTAAAATTACAGAGTGTAAACAGACTTGTTACCCTAAAGCAATTGAAAAAGTAGTCAGAAAATTCTCCTATAAAAGCAGCATTTACTTATCTTACAAAGGAATTCTATTAAACCATTAAAGATCAGACAATGTCAATACCTTTTTTTGTGCATAAATATTGAGAAATAAGTAAAATTTCACTCTAAGCACTTAGAATTCCATTAATACCAACATATTATTAGGGCAAAATTCATACCAGGATATCAATAATATCAAATGTAAGAGAGCAACTTGACATGTATTACCAACTTCCAAAAGGAAGAAATGTGTAACCATAATAAGATAATATTTTTAAAGTGTCCCACAATTTCAAACACCCAAAAATGCCAGTGATGATTTCAGAATCTCTGGTATTTAGAAGAAAACTTTCTAGAAATTATAAATATGATAGTTAGGCTTCAAATTGTTTGGTACTATGACCATTTCTGTCATTTCTGGATTGTAAAAGTGGTGAGGTACATTTCAGAGGTTCTTTTGAGGGCCAGATGAGAACAGGAATCTAAAAGTACTGTATAAATGTTCATCATTCATTCATTCATTCATTTATTCATTTTCTAATGCAACAATTATTTATTGAGCAACTAAGAAAGCTTTAGGTGCTGGAAATATAGAA
>PVIY010016141.1:0-15142 GCA_004026745.1 Myrmecophaga tridactyla | reverse complement strand
AGGTGCCCCACAAAACTCCTTCTGAGATAGTGACATATGAGTAGAGGCCTGAAAAATATGAAGAAATGAGCCATGTAGATATCTAGGGGAGATAAGCGGGCACAACAGCTCTGTGTCAAAATATGCCTGTGTTTTCAAGGAGCAGCTAGGAAGCCAGTGTGGCCAGAGGAAAGTGAGTTAGAGATAAGTGTAAAAATGATGGCAGGCATTTGGTAGGCATAGATGGGTTAGAGCCCTGTAAGTCACTGTGAAAGAATTTGCTTTTCACTGAATGAGAAGGGAAACCACTGGAAGATTTTGAGGAAAGGTGGGGACACAGCTGTTTTAACATTAAACCCCCATCTGCAGTGTTGAGAAAAGATTCACTGATACATGACAAAATCTGGGGAAACAGTTCAAAGCTTTTTTCTGGCTTATACCACAGGACAGCAGTAAGGAAGAAGTTGTTAGATGGTAGAGTTTACTCTTGGATGACAGTGAAAGAATGATGCCCATGCATTTTGCTTATGTACCTAGAAAGTTGGAGTTGACATGAATGAATTTATCATTGTATATGGACTATTAGTTAATTTGTTTAATATAATAAATTATGAATAATTAATTAGCAAGGCATGCAAACTTTTAAGGTAGGGCCCAGAAATAAGTTTTACCCCTTAGAAATTCAAGTGGCAAGGTTAAATAAGTAGCTGCATATACAATTTGGACTTCAGGGGAGAGAAGGAACTACTTGAAAAAATAGATATCATTTAAAGTCATTGGGAATTTTCAGGGAAAATTTAAGGTCATGAATGAATGTGTGATAGCTGGATGTGAGGAAGGTACAATTAAAGCAGAATAAAAGCAACTAGAAGACATTGACATGAATGCAAATTAGACTTGCTGAGAATTTCTTCTAAGATTATCTCCATTGTTACTAAGAAAGTGGAATGGAATAGACAAATTTGAGACTAGTGATTGGGAACTGAAAGTGAGAGCCAAAGTATTATATTTGAAGTGAAACAACTGTGTGATTGGTTACAATAGTAAATAAAATTTTTTAATGTGAGCATGAGCAATACAATATACTAGAAAGTGATGTTAAAATGAAGCTAATTTTGTTTGACAGTTTAAGGCAAATAGTGATTAGAATAAGTACTATGCATTGTGCCAATGTTATTTGCTTTGACAACACCAGGTAACAAATTTCAAAAAGATTATCTCCGTTATTGGGGTAAGGCTATTCTCAGGTACTGGTAGGTAGAAAATACAAATTTTAATCATTCATTATTACATAGATGCATTATCTATGAAATGCATGCAGCATACTCATTTCAAACACAATGTCCTTTACTATTAACTGCTCCTTTTGTAAAATATAGTCTAAAAAATCATGCAGTAGTGATAGAAGAGGATATCAGATAAAAAAATTTACCCAAATTCAAATATTTTTCTTATAGTAAACTCAGTAGTCAACTTGAAGTCCTCGCTCCACACTTGGATTACCTGCTCAATGAGTGTTTGCTGCATACCTGGTTTCCTGCTCTTATGAAATAGCTATACAGCTTTGTATGAAGCTGTACTTTAAAGAATCCTTAAGCATTTTTCCAGACTAGTTACCTGGAGTTATATACCTCAGTTTGCTGTACAATAGTGTTTCAGTGTCTTAAGTATCTTATGGTATTGGTATGGGAACAACATGCATAGGATTATCAGATGTTAGACATGAAGAAAAGAACAAGGAGCAGAGATGGAATTGTTGCTACCAAAGCAGGCAATGAACACAGTCTTCTAAACCTTTGACCTATTTTCCCTCTAGCTGGCCACCAAGTTTCACTCCAAGTTTGATATGTAAATGTTTTGAGTAGTCCTCAAATGCTTCTTCTAACAAAGGGTCTTTGGTGAAGAAGTGAAGCTTACTATATTAAGTAATAAAATTAAAATGTTTCTATACATTTTTCCATTAGCTCAGAAATTAAGTTCAGGCCTTCCTTGGTAAAGAGTAATCTGTAGGGGCAAACAATGCAATTATTTAACAAAATCAATGTTAAAAGTAGAGCTCACCAACTGATAAAACAATACCAACAATAAAACAGAAAATAAACTAGCTCTCCCCAGTCAGTTCTCTACTTACATGAAAAGGAAATAAATTGACACTGTTTATGTACACAGACATGTTTTTAATCCTATCTTAAATGATGTAATAAATCCAGTGACTTAATTTTACCTTCATGTCATACTATTATAGAAATAGATGATAAACATTTACTTACACATTCTTGGTTAAATGTACCTCCAAAAAGTCACGAAAATAATTGAAACTAATTTGGCACAAACCAAGAATTCTAAGGTATTTGACTTTTCACCTACACAGTATGGGGTCTGAAAAGGAAATATAATGAGATTCTTTAAGAAGACACAGTAGATAATGGGAAAAGAAGAACTATTAGGGAAAAAATTGTCACACCAAAAAATACTTCACGTAAAAATGCAGAATACAGTAAAAGATTTCAAGAATATACCATCCATAAGTGCTAATTTCAGATGATTCTACAGGCAAAACCTTTTATAGGTATTTAACTAACCATGTATAGGTGATCATTCTGATAGTTAAAACATTCCAGTGCATAAAAAGAGAATTTCTAGTGCATCCAAAAAGTAATCAAACTTCAAGTAGCAACATGCATTAAAATAACCACAAGTTTAAATCCCTAGATGAATCCTATATAATAATATTAATTTCAAATTCTTAAAATACTGTCATGTTTGAATATCTTTTGGATCTCATTTTCATTTCAAAAATGAAAAAAAATGTAATTAAAAATCTCATGGGGCTATCCATTAGGTAAATAGATTAAAGGGTAAAGTTCATATTTTCATGTCAATAGATGTTTTTTGTTTTGTTTTTTTGATATAGTCATTTTCCTTTCCTCTTTCTCACTCTTATATGCAAACATAATTAAATATAAAAAAAAACTTAATTTACTTGATGATAATAAAATTGTGGAATTTAGGGGACAAAATATTTTTATTTGGTATTTTTCGAGAAAAATATTGTAGAATAAGCTTATATAGAAATGAAACTACTTTTTTCTTTTTCAATCTTTGCTTTTCTATTTACAAAGAGCTCATAATATTCTATTAGAATACTTCAGATATTGAGTATATCTCTTTTTTGTCTTTATCTCCAACCCAAGTGTGTAGTTAGATGTTAAGTATATAAGAAAAGCAAATATGTCCATGTTACAATTCTTCAACAGCTGAAACTTTCTTACAGATTTGACTTAGACAAAGGTAGATGTCAAATTCTTCACTCAAAGTCTACAGGAACTCAGTTACCTTCTTAGTAACTTCCTGTTTCTAGTTTTGATTTTGACCTCACTCACTATCTATCCTCTTTTGAACTGTATCCATTTTTGAGGGTCAACTATTAATTTCCAACAAATCTAGTTTGTATTTCTGTGATGGTCAGGTTCATGTGTCAACTTGGCCAAGGGATGGTGCCTGTTGTCAGATCAAGCAAACACCAGCCTATCTGTTTCTGCGAGAACATTTCATGAACTTAAATCATGAGTACGGTGATTATATCTAGGCAGTTGGCTAAGGTGCATGTCCTCTGCAATGAGTGATGCTTAATCTAATCACCCAAAGGCTTCTAAGGAGAATTCAGAATTCAGCCTTTCCTGGAAATTTCTTTGAGGACCTTCATTGGCCTTGCCAGCTTGCAGGCTGCCATACAGATTTTGGAGTCTTATGTTGCCACAGTTGCATGAGACATTTTTGTAAATCTCATATTTACAGGTATCTCCTGTTGGTTCTGTTTCTCTAGAGAACCCTGAGTAATACACACACACACACTCCACCAGTGGTTAAGGGCATAGACTGAATCTTTTTCTGCAAATAGGGCAACATGCTTTTCCCAATTTCTAGCCAGTTATACCTGCCACCCTAGTCTTTTGTTGCTGTTATTAATGCTTTGTTCAGCTGTGCCACATACTTACCAATTTGCCTTCTTTCTGAGTGTGTCACCATCTTACAACAAAGAATGAAACTTTTACAATAGAGAATAGATATTTCTGAAAGGTGACATGTGAGTTTACTGAATAAATTTTTCCTAACCAGAATGAGAAAATATATTATGTTTTAATAGACATATTCGCTCAATCAAACTGTCCAAGAATGTTCTTAAGAAAATAAACAAGCAAAAATAAAATACCCTCAAATAAAATAACTTTCATATTATCTATTAAAGAAAAATATGGCCTTGTTCATTGTGTTAATATTAAATTGCTTATGATCTGAGACATGCTTAAAACCTTATTAATTATGTTAACAGTCACACTCTCTAGTACAGAGATGGTACTCCTATACCTTGAAAATGTTTATCTCCTAAATATTTGTATATAAAACTTGTCTTCTATTGATTAAATTATGCAATGAGAAGGTATTAATATTATAACAAATTTTTTTTCCAATCATGAACTGAATTGATTCAACAAATATGTTGATATCTTAACTCCAGGTACCTAATAATATGACCATGTTTGAAAATAGAGATATTAAGATTGTGATAGTTAGATTCATGTGTCAGCTTGGCTAAGTTAGAGTGTCCAGTTATTTGGTGAAGCAAATACTGGCCTAATTGTTACTGTGAGGGTATATTGTTGATCCATTTGCACTTATAATTGGTTGCATCCATGACTAATTGCATCCACCATCCATAAAGAAGATCACCCTCAGCAATAAGGGAAGTCTGCTCATCCAAATAGTTGGCAGGCTTAGAAGGCAGAACTGAGGATTTCAGAATCAGAGGGAAGAATTTCTGCTTTAATGTCTGTCTTCCAGGTTACCCTAGGGAATTTGAGCACAACTTCAGCATAACCTTTATTGGAATTTGAAGCTTATGGCTTGCCCTACAGGGTTTCAACTTGCCAGACTTCAGAAACACTTTTATTGAAGTTTCCACCTTGAGGTCTATACTTTGGAATTCAGACTTGCTATTATCCAATTTCTAATTTTATATATATATATAATTTACAATTTGTGTATAATGTGTGTGTATATATATAATTTATAAATGTAAATCCTGCCAGTTCTGTTTCTCTGGAATGCTGGGGTAAGTCAGATATGACTGTGTCCTTATAAAAATAGTAGAAGAGATACAAAATCATAGATACAAGAGGGAGAAAACCATTTGAAGACAGAAGAAGACAAGTTATGTAGCTACAAGCCATGAGACACCTGGACTGCTGACCATCACCAATAACTTGGAAGAAGCAAGCAATGATTCTTCTCTAGAACCATCTGAGAGAGCATGGCCCCTGCTAATGACCTGATTCCTGGCTTCTAGCCTCTAGAACTGTGAATGAATACATTTCTCTCATTTTAAGCACCAAAAGCTGTGCAGTTTGTTTCAGCAATCCTAGGATGCTGTGCAGGTTTGAACTTGTGTACTCCAGAAAAGCCATGTTCTTTAATCCGGTTTCAGTATTGCTGGGTAGGATCTTTCTTATTTAAGTTGTTGCCATGAAGATGTGACCCACCCAGTTTTGGGTGGGACTCTTTTATTTGGTGATTTCTGTGGGAATTTGTCTCCACCCATTCGCAGTGGGGCTGCTTACTGGAGTCCTGTAAGAAGGAACCACTTTGGAAAAGGTTCAGATCCCACCCAGTCAGAGATATTTGGGGTTGCAGAAAGAAAACACCCCTGGGAAAGCAGTTTGAAGAAAACAGCAGAGAAACCTAGCAGATGGTGCATGTACCTTTCAGCTGAGAGAGAAATCCTGAATGTCATCAGCCGTTTCTTGAGTCAAGGCATCTTTCTCTGGATGTCTTAGTTTGGACATTTTCCTCCCTTTAAACTGTAAACTTGCAATAAATTCCTTTTTAAAAAGTATTGCCATTACTGATATATTGCATTCCTACAGCTTTAGCAAACTAATACAGAAGCTAATATACTCCCTCTCAATTTCTGTCCATTTACCCACATTACACCACCCTATGCTCCAGCAGGGCTATATCATTAAACATTTCTCAAATAAATATGAAGAGTCATGCTTTTCTAGAAAATAGGATGCTTAGTTCTTTAATACAATGAGTTCAAAAGCCCTTTATGACTCTATTTATAATGATACTCTATAGTATGAATTGGCAATAGAGATACATAAAATATCATCATTGGATGTGGTTACTCAAATGCTTAAGGATCTTATGATAAGAGTATCCTACATTTGGGGTGGACTCTAAATCTAATGATTATTGTCCTTATAAGAGGAAACAGAGGGAAATGGATACTTAACACAGGCCCAGGGGGAAGGCCAGGTGAAGAAGGAGGCAGAGATTCGTGTTACGTGGATTCAAGCCAAAGTTGGTAACACCCACCAGAGGCTCAGAGATGGGATTGTAACACGTTCTCCCTCAGAGGGTCTAGAGTGAATCACTTCTTTCCACCGTGATTTCAGATTTCTACTTACAGAATTGTGAGGGAATAAGCGTGTGTTGTTTTAAGCCACAATTTTTGAAGTAATTTTGTTATGGCAGCCCTGGAAAACTAGTATAAATGTTTTACATATTCCAACATGCTGATATTGCACATTATTTTAAGGTCTGAAATTACTGGTAGTTTTTGTGTGATAGGATTATTTCAGACATCCCTTGGCAGATTCATTTTATTTCTTTTTTTTTTTCGTTCTTCCTGTAATAATTCATTCATCCCATATCTATTCCTGACACCATCGCTTCAAGTCTAATTTCCCCTATATCCACTGATATTCCATTCTGGTCCCATGGTTGAGATCATTCTATAATAAATGCCAAGCCAATTCCTATAATAAATCTGACAATATTTGCAAAATATAGATTTCTTTAGTTATTTTTCTCTGGAGAACCCTGACTAACAAAAGTTTTGGTACTGGGAGAGTTGCTTGAGAAACAAAACCTTAAAGATATTTCTGAGTTGGTTCTGGGGTTTTTGGAATTGGTTTTCTAATGTGATTAGATTAAAAAACCCTTATGACTTAAAATTATCAAGAGAATATTGATATTCTACAGCATGAATGGGCACTATAGATATGTAAAATATCATCATTGGATGTGTCTACTCAAATGCTTATAATGGGCAAGTTTCTGGATAACAGTGGACTGTTACCTTAACAGTTGTGGAGAGTTAGAAAAGTATAATGAAGTTAAATTCAATCACTATTTTAGTTTTCTAATGCTGCTGGAATGCAATATACCAGAAATGGGTTTGCTTTTATAAAGGGGATTTATTAAGTTACACGTTTACGGTTACAAGTTTATGGTTCTAAGACCTTAAAAATGTCCTAACTAAGATATCCAGAAAAAGATACTGTGAGAATTTAAAACCATTGTGTATCCCAGAAAGCCATGTTTCAATACTGATCCAATCCTGTGGCCACAACCATTTATTTTAATCTTGATTCAATATTGTAGGGTGGAAACTTTTGATTAGATTACCTCCATGGAGTTGTGATGTTCCCAATCATAGCTGTGACCTTTTGATTAGTTGGAGATGTGACTTTACCCATTCAAGGTGGGTCTTAATTAGTTTACTAGAGTTCTTTAAAAGGGGAAACCTTTTGGAGAAACCTCAGATGGAGACACTTGGAGAAAGGTTGCTTCAGAGCTGACAGAGATTCAGATGTTTGAAGATGCTTGGAGTGCTGACAAAGAGAGAAGATGCCTAGACATAGGTGGAGCCAGCAGACATCTACATGTGCCTTCCATTGAAATGTTAAGCAAGCCTGAAAACAGAGTTATGTCCTGGAGGAGCATAGTGAAGATCCACAGACATTTAGAGTGGAAACCACTGGCATCAGAAGCTGGAAGCAATGGAACATGGAAAAAGGGCCAGGAGATGCCACCCACATTTCTTCCTACCTGACAGAGCTGTTCTGGATAGCATTAGACTTTGTTGAGTGAAGGCAACCTCTTTTTGATGCCTTAATTTGGACATTTTTATGGCCTTAGAAATGTAAACTAATAACTATTAAATTGCATTTTTAAAAAGTCATACTGTTTCTGGTATAATGCATTCTGGCAGCTTTAGCACACGATACAGATACCTTGATTCAAGAGAGGCCAATGGCATCTTGAACACCTCTGTTAGTTGGGAAAACATGTGGCTGGCATCTGTTTGTCCTTTGGCTTCTGGTTTCAAACAGATCCCCTGGGACATTTCTTTCTACAGCTCCAAATGTCTCTGTCTGTATTAGCTCATGAGCTTTTTACTAAAGTGGCTCCCTCTTAAAGGACACCAGTAAGCAGATTAAGACCTATCTTGAATAGGCAGAGTAACATATCCTTCAAAGCAACTCATGCATAAGGTCCCACCCCTAATTGGGTGGGTCATCTCTCCATGGAAACCTCCTAATCAAAAGGCCCCACCCAAACAGTAGGTCTGCCACCACAGGATTAGATTAGGAAAAAGAACATGGCTTTTATGGGGTACAGAACAGCCTCAAATCAGCACATCAATCCTCTGGACACCAAAAAGATAAGTTCTTTCCATATACAATATACATTCAATCCATTATAACATCACAAAACCCATAAACCATTTCAGGAACAATACAAATAAAATGCACAGTCATAAACAGTACAAATTCTCATCAAAGTCAGTTACAGGCATGGATCTTCCTTAAGATAAAATTCTCCTCTGGCTTTGGACCTGTGAACATAAAGCAATTTATTTATAGCCAAAATACAAAGGAGGGTCAGCCATATGATAAATATTCCTATTTCCATAAAGAGAAATTGGAAAGAACACAAGGGTCACTGAACCCAAACAGTTCCAGAAACCTGCAGGGCAAACTCCATTAGATTTCAAATTTTGAGAGTCATTTATCATTGGGGCTTTAGAAAGGTGCAGTATCAGCCTTTATAGGAGCCTACACAGTGGCCCTATTTTCTCCAAACACTGGTATGAAGGTTGCACTTTGGGGCACATTGGAGAGACCATCTTTCTCTCAGCTCCACCCTCTCTAAGCATTGGGACAGTTATCTGGGCTCTCTGCCATCTCTTGAGCACATGCCTAATGCCCTCAGAAAAATGGAGAAGCAGCAAAACTTTCTCCACAATCCCCAGGTAATGTTCTCCACACTCTATGGAACTTAAGGCACCAGAACATTTCCTGAACATCAATGCAGAAGACCTAAACTCTGGCTCCAAGTCAAACTCACCCTTTCCATATAGATAGTTGGGTCTGCTTCCCTGGCTAAAGATTTCCTGGCTCTAGACCTTAGCTTCCATGGTTCTGCCTTTGAAGTAAATTTTCCTTCAATATGTTCCATTTTCTGTCCCTTTTAGTCCAGACAGGCAGAAGTTCGATTTTTACAAGTCATGCAAGAAACTTGTTGGTTTTCTGTGAAGTATACAAGAATCACACCCATCAGACAATAAAAACTTGCCATAAATCATTTCTGGATAACTCCATTTCAATTCTGTTTTTCTTAAATGACTAACTGGTTCCATGTTTGGTTAAGTTCTTACATGGGCCATTATTTTGGGGGGGCTAACTTTCTGGAAGCCCAGAGTTTCCAGACCATCAATTTCTGGTTTTTATTGTACCCAACAGTTCAGTTCTAAAGTTATTTCCTTACTGTTGCATTTTTCTATACACTACAAGGAGAAGCCAGGCTGTATTTTCCACATTTAGTTTGGAAATCTCTTCAGCCAAGTTTTTTAGGTTACGGCTTTTAAATTCTGCCTTCCATCCAAGAACAGTACTCAATTTTGCCAAATTCTCTGCCACTTTAAAACAAAGGTCATCTTCCTTCCAGTTTTCAATAACATATGCATCATAGTTATCTAAGATTTTAACAAAAGTATCTTTTGAGTCCGCATCTCTACTAACAATCTTTTCAAAGCATTCTAGGCCTTCTCTATTAAGCATACCACAATTCTTCAAGAACTTTCCCCTTATTCATGTAAAAAGCCACTCCTGCATGTTTGGTATTTGCAAAACACAGCACCCCACTCTCAATACCAAAATATGTTTTAGTTTGCTAATGCTTCCAGAATGCAATGTACCAGAAATGGATTGTATTTTATAAAGGGGATTTATTAAGCTACAAGTTTACAGCCCTTACAGTACCAAGCCTTACAAATGTCCAAACTAAGGCATCCAAAAAAAAGATACCTGTACTCAAGAAAGGCCAATGGCATCTGGAGTACCTTTGTTAGCAGGGAAGGCATATAGCTGGCATTTGCTGGTCCTTTGGCTTCTGGTTTCCAATAGTTCCACCAGGGACATTTTCTTTCTGCATCTCTAAATGCCTCCGCATTTTTTTTATAAGCATTCTTCCAAAATGATTCCCTGTTAAAGTACTCCAATAAACCAACTAAGACCCACCTGAATAGGCCAAGTCACCTCTCTGGGAGAACAAGCCATTCAAAAGGTCCCACCCAACCAAAATTGGATTTTGAAAAAGAATGTGGCTTTTCTGGGGGTGCACAACAGCCTCCAACAGCACAACCACCCAGAAAAATTAAAATGGAAATGGAGAAGGGAGAAATGCATGAAATTCAAGAATTTCTCTCTCAATATTGGAAGAAAGGAAGAAAATAAGAAATTCTTATTTTGACAGATACTCAATAGGTCTTGAATTTTTTTCTCTTATCTTGCTTGAATCTTTCTTTTTCCTCTCTTTTCCATATACACCCAACTCAACCACCCAATCTTTAACTACATTAGTAACTTCACAACTTGTTAATATTATGTGTAACTATACATATGTCCCCATTCTCTTTTTGCAAGCATATAAGGGCATGAATTTCAATATGTGAATACAATACAAATAAATACCCTGGCCCATTTGTGTTTCCACTCTCAAAATACTCTCTGGATTTTGGTAAGACCTATCAATCTGAGTATTAAAGCCTATTTTTATTGTTTATTCATTGCTTGTACTTTATGCTCATTTTCTTTGAAATCAATCTACTAGTACCATGCCATATGTTTTGCCATCTTTTTATCACTGGTCTGCACTTTAAGATATATTTCAAATTCATCTTCCAGTCCACTAATTTAGGTCACAAAAGATTATTTTCTCTTCAAGCAAATTAGGGAAATGTTGCTTTGTTATTCAAAAATCAGATTTTTTTAAAATTTAATGTTTGTGCATGACCGTATGTAGTTTTTATGTGTACAACATTTGCATTTCCTTAATTGGCATAATTAAATTTTTCTGTTCACCTTGTCAGTATCCTCAGCTGTGATGGTCTTGCATTCTATTAATTTTGACTCTTATTCATTCTTCTTGCTGCTTCAGCTCTGTTGCCCTATCAGGCTACTTTCTCAGATAGTACTAGGTACAATGTTATCTTCACTCCAACAATGGCTGGTGATATATAATCAGGCACCCATCTGTCCTAGCTCAAGATGAGGCATTTTTAAGATCAGGCTTAGTCATGGGGTTGACCTTAGCTTTTCTTGCAAGAGTATAGAAAGTTCTGAGGGGAGGCTCACACTTTTTTCTCAAAAAAGTGTACTCTTGTAATCTTCAGAAGAAGACTCTGAAAATGGATCCAGGCAGTTTGCTTCACCTACTGAAGAGAAACCCCATGTAGTTCTCTTGGTCTGACTCCCATAGAAGCCAAAGTATTAACTTGGACCCAGCCACCTGTATTTCCAAACACATTTACAAATCTAAAGAGACAGATGGAATGGTATTTTTAATGGCTGGAGAAGGGAACTGTCATGGATGGAGTTGTACGCCATTCAGATATCCCTTCAGGGCTTAGGTTCCAGAGAGCTTTAGCTTCTGTGGATTTTCAGTTGAGTTGATTTCCAGGAATTGCCCACAGCCCAGGGAAACTTCCAAGGCCCAAGTTCATGTCACCTCCATGCTAAAATGAGCATGTAATAACTGGTACAATTAGAGGTGCAAAGGCCCAGGCTCCTTACCTCAATGTATAGATGTTCAACTCCTCATTCTCCCCAATCTTAATTCTTCACTTCTTCATGGATGACCCCCAGGACATTCTCTCAAAGATATCATACAGTCAAATTCCACTCCATAATTTACTCTGCAGGGGACCTAAAACAGGGGTTTGGGGACAGGCCTTCAACTTGCTTGAATCCACTGTTCCTTTAATATAAATTTTGCTTCAACTTTTATAGGCAAATTATAGATGAAGCAGAGAAAAGTTAATGATGATGAGCAAAAGTGTAGAGGATAGATGTAGGGATGGGTTTTATTGAGAAAAGAGATAGAGGAAGAAAGGAGTGTTTTTTATATATATATATAAAGGGAATACAAGAGGTATTATCTAAAATTAATGGCAATTGGAAATTTGAATATGGACTAAATATAATAAGTGATTTACTCGGATGTAATAACAGTATTATAGTTATGTGGGAAAATGCTTCAGTTTTAGAAAAAAAACATACATAAGTACACAAAGGTGAAACATAATGATATCTAAAATTTAAAATAATGCAGCCAAAAATGAATCAATTGATAGACATGCATAGAAAAATACAATATTTGCTACACCTGTATGATAAGTAAATGTATGGGTGGACATTACGGTCTGGTCTTTGATTTTGTGTTTTGAAATGTTTCTTAAAATTAGTGACAAAAGCATAAAGCTATTCAAACAGGAAGATAGTTGCAAGAATATTATTTGAAATTATAAAAGTAAAATTATCATATATTTTACTTAAATTAAAATGAATGAGGTTACATGAGGAAAATAGTAAGTGTTCTAATGTTCATATGCCATAATATAGTAAAATAAAACATTGCTAAATTTCATATTTCACATAAAGCTAGTATAATTATTTAGTATGGTGGAGAAAGAGGGCCCAAAATATAAACACCTAATAATCATTACTTCTAAAGAGGCAAAGTGGAACTGTAATTCAAAATGGATGCATGAAATAATATGCTTGTAATTTTTTGTGGTACCATTGACTTTTTACAACCTGAAATATTACTTCAATAGTAGAAATAATGAAATAAAGTTGAATAAATACAAGTAACTAGTGTTGATTATTATTAATTAAATATTCTGCATTTCTTTTTTAGTCTAATAATTTTCATGGAAAGCTATAGAAAATGTCTTTCTTGGTATGATACATTTGAATGTTATTTTTGGTGATAATATAGTTCCAAGGACCTCCATTCTCCAAAACTCATAGAAAAGAAATAACTTACAAGTTAGGCGCAATCTCCCACACATAAGCTATGGCCCAGCATTACTGTCTACATTTACTTCTTTGATTCAGACTGTTCTCCCTGGTACAATGAAACAAATAACAAAAGCATCAAAACATCATCTAAAATATTAAAAAAAAAAAACACAACACCGTTTTGGCTATAATTTTCTTTTTCACATTGGACTTCAAATTTACCCAGGTATTTGAAGTACTCTGATTTATCTTATGACTTGTTCACATTCCACACAACTTGTTTAGGTAATGCCGCTCGTCATAGCCAGGTCTTATTGCATGATTAAGTGACAGGGGAAATAGAGATCTACCTGAGGGCTTTTGCATGTGGTTATTATAGTTCCCAGTCTTTTCCGTCTTTGTTCAATTTCTCCTGGGCATAAAATGTGACAGCTCTGGATGGGGGCTTTTGAAATGCTATTTTTCATGCTCTTTACATGTCATCTGGATCTAGAAGAGATACCAGTAGTTATTACATCTCCCAGCACCCACACGCAGTTGTTGCCTAGTTCAAAGGCACCAGTGAATTATTCTAGCAAGCTCTTCTGGTTTATTAAGTCCTAGGAATGACATGTTCTTCTAGTATGTGATAGAGTTGATTAAGAAGTCCAGTGGGAAATGCTGGATCCTAAATATAATTTGTCCTCTGGAGTTTTTTTATGTATAAAATAAAATGATGTAAATGATGGTGATAGAAAAATAATATCACAAGTTATAAGAATGTAAAATTGCTATATAAAATTGGAAGAAACAGTCTGTGTGTTAGTTTGCAAGCTGCTGGAATGTGATAAAGTCCTGATTTAAGACTTTCTAAAGTCAAGAAAGGCAGATATGTCTGGAACCCTTCTGTCAGCTGGGAAGGCATGTTGGTCCCAGCTCCTGGGCTCCATTATTTTCAGCTTCTCTTCTTGTGGGTGTTCCTCACTTTGCTTCTCTGGGGCTGGCTTTCATCTCTTGGCTTTCCTTGGCTCTCTGCAGGTTCTGGCTTCCTTAACATCTCATGGCGATATCTGCTAGACTCCAAGCATCTTGAAACATCTGTGTCTCTGTTTTCCAAGTGTCAGCATCTGTGTCAGCTCCAAGCTCTATTGGCTCTGAGGCTCTCCAAAATATTTCCTCTTTGAAAAGATTCCAATTAACTAAGCAAGACCCACCTAGAATGGCTGAAGTCACATCACCATCTAATCAAAGGGTCACACCCACAATTGGGTATGTCACATCTCCATGGAGATCATCTAATTAAATACTTAAATCCTCTACAGTATTGAATTTGGATTAAAAATAAATGGCTGCTCCCACAAGATTGGATTATGGTTAAAACATGGCTTTTCTGGGGTACATAATACTTTCAAATCAGCACACCTGGCATCTACATTCTTCTTCATTCCCATTAAGACTTAGGAAAAGTCATCAACTAATCATAAGGTTATTAAAAGATGTTTGTAATTCAAATGAGGCAAATGTTACTCAGAGAAATTAAAAATGCCACAAATTAGAAAGAACAACACTATCCTTCTGGGGCATATGCATGGAATATGGGAATTTAGTGTTAGGTAGATGATTGCAGTAATGATAATTAAATTCATATATTCTAGTGGCTTGATTTTATGTGAAAGTGGATGTATATGTACAGGAATTTTGGAAATGAGCACTTTAAGGTAATATTATTTCCTGCCTCCAATTTATAAACATGAAAATAGTATTATGAGACATAAAGTATATTTTCTGAAATACAATAAATATACAATATAAATCCCAGACACATCCCATAATGTTATATGGACATAAATTAGGTACATAAAATAGGTTAAATATATCATTTCTTTCCTAATATATAATCTTATGAAATACACTTGTAAGGAAATATGTTGCTTTTATAATACATTATAAATCATATTACTCTAGATGTTTTATTTAAATTAATTATCACATTTATGCCATTTTTGATAGATATTATTTAAAAGAACATT